>CAWUFW010005000.1:0-157500 GCA_963921515.1 Calotriton arnoldi | reverse complement strand
TAGGGGCTCCTGCCCCACCCACACTGCCCTGGGGACCACCATCTCCCTGGGGCATTCATTAATTAAAATACGGGGGTCTGTAGCGGACTCCCAGCCCCGGGGACCACCACCTCCCGGGGCTTTAAACGTGTTGGAGGGGGGCCGCACGGCCCCCCTTGTGGAGCCCTCCATGGCCCTGGGGACCGCGACCCCCTAGGGCCGGCTCTAGCAATGTCCCAGGGTGCCCACCCCGGGACTTTGCAGTTTGCCATAGCAAACATCTGCTTCACTTCATAGAAGCGAGAGTAGGAAAACTGCTCTTGCTTCCATGAAACGAAGCAGTATTGCTTTTGGGCAAAGGGAGCTGCATGTTTGCAGCTCCCTTTATCCAAAAGCAATGCCGGTTCCTGCAGGAGGCGGGGAGCCGGCAGGGAATGTGGGGGCATTAGGGCTCCCCCCACGGTCCCCAATGTAAGGCCAAGCCCCGGGGATGTGGTCCCCGGTGCCAATAATGGCCCGGGAGGTGTGGCCCCTCCCCTTTAATCAAATAAATAAACAAAGGCCGTAATCGGCCATGGGAGGGGGGCCTCTCCCGTTTCAATATTTTTTTTTTTAAATGGCTCAGGCCCTGGGGGATGGGGTCCCTGGGGCCCAAAAGGGTCAGGGGAACGGGGGCCACACAGCCCTCCTTCCTGAAATAAAACATAAAAAGAAACCGGCAACTCACCGGAGATCCCGCCCCCTCCATGCACCACACTGCCTGCTGGTGTGCTCTGGGTTGGGGGATGAAGTGCCCTTCACTGGTGAGGGTCCTTAGGGGCCAACTAGCCCACCACTCTGCCCCTTTTTACACCACTCTGCAAATGCGCCTCTTGGCGCACTGCTGGTGGGGTGATGAGGTCCCCTTGTGTCCTGTGGACCTCAGGACTAAAGTGGACTTCATCTCCCAAGCAGCAGTGCACCAGGAGGTGTGTTTGCAGAGTGGTGTAAGAAGGGGGTGTGGCCTCTGACCACTCTCAGCAATCCAGCTGTGTGGGGCTTACTAGAGGTAACAGGAGGGCTAGTTGGCCCCCAGGGACCCTGAGGAGGCAAGGGGACTTTATCCCCCAACCAAGAGCGCACCAGGAGGTGCGTTTGCAGAGTGGTGGAGAAAAGGGGCATGGCCTGTGTCCACCTCTCAGCAATCCCACTGTGTGGGGTTTACTGCGAGTGCGTTTGCAGAGTGGTGGGCAAAGGGGGCGTGGCCTGCTATGAGAACTTAGCAATCCTGCTGTGTGGGACTTACTGGAGGTAATAGGAGAGGTGGTTTGCCCCCAAGGATGTCCTTGGGAGCCAACTACCCCTCCTGTTACCTCCAGTAAGTCCCACACAGTGGGATTGCTAAGAGGTCTTCGGAGGCCATGCCCCCCTTTCTCCACCACTCTGCAAACGCGCCTCCTGGCAACCTACTGGTTGGGGGATGAAGTCCACTTTACTACTGAGGGACTTTGGGGATCAAGAAGCCCTTCTGGTATCTCCTGTGAGTCCTATGCAGCGGAATTCCTGAGCGCAGGTTGGAGGCCCAGCCCCCTTTCTCCACCACCCTGCAAACGTGACTACTAGTTAAAGAAGCATTTGCAATGTAATAGGTCTCGCATTTGCGAAAGTTCGGGCAATTGGCATTGTAAATGTAAAAGCTTTTTACTAATTTCTTTTGGAGTAGAGTGGAGTAGAGTGGATGTACGTTGTGTGTGTGGAATTGTGGTATGTTGTGCAGTGAAATTATGTGTATAGAAAGTATGTGGTATTTAGTGTATAGGAATTATTTAGAGTGGGATTAAGTGTTGTGGAGAGTAATTATGTGGTATGGTAGTCTGTGTTGTGGAGTGGTAACCTCAGGTTTAGTCTTCCTCATTTCCATAGAAGCTAAACTATAAACTCAATGAGATAAAAAAAGAAGGAACCACTGAGGAGCACTTCAGGACCTAGCCCACTTGTCCCCCTGAACCAGTTAGGAACTGCATCTATAATTGTTGGGGCATGTATGCTGGACCTCTGATAAAGCCCCCAGTCCCTCTTTTTTGAGTTATTGCATGCACGGGTTACCCCCGTGGGACGTTCTACTTGAGCTGGAAATGCAAAACGCCCTTTCCAAGCCGTCCTTTCACTTCGGCAATTCCGGATTAACTTACCCCCATTTAATTACTGAATCCCCATCCTTCAGGTCTAGCAAATTCCAAACGGAGCCATGGAGGAGAATCAGGGACTCAGTTTTGGGGATGAAATGGTGGCAGAAATTCTAAAATCACCCTCATTACTGAGAGCTGAGAATAGTACAGCCTCCGGCAATCAGTCAGAAGTTTGGCAATCCCTTACATCAATGAAATGTGAATGGATCAAGATCACATTACACGGAGTAATAATGACGCACTTTCCCAGAATTAAACACTGGTTGTAGTTGGAATAGTAAATTTGTCTCCACCTACATTCACTACTTTTTTTGAGGCAAACATAGTTTGTAGTTGAAAGTTTAATTTAACACAAACATAATGCAGTTTCCTTGAGGTTAACACTTTTTGGAGTAGGAATTGTAAATTTGAGCACTCTCTGAAATATCCTACATTTTTACTGTGGACCCTATGGTTCGGAGTACGAATAGTAAATTTGTTACACACTCCATTTAATACTTTATCTCAGTGAAATACTGGTTAGATTTAAATGTGTAATTTTTTTTGGGGATCGTATCACATTTAGTAAGAATAAATCAGACCTCCGTCTATTTAAATTAAGTTTTACTTCACTATATATTTCACTCTAAAAACTTTAACAATTAGTTATTAAGTTTCAACTAAATCTTTGTTTTACTTACAGAGTTTGTCGATTTATTTTGTGGGCTGTAACTCGATTAAATATGTGGCTGTTTTTCAAAATCAACAAATGCTGTAAAACATTTAAAATTTTAAATGTAATTTTTTATTGTTCATGTTTTAGTATTGTACCTAAATTATATTTATTTTGTACACTTACTTCAATCTGTAGATAGCACTGTTTGAGTTAGAAAAAAGATCAACTACTGCTTTGCTGGAAAAATGTGCGTGGTCTCTGTGGAAGTCAGTTTACCACTGTTTTAAAAATGGTGGTCGGCTGCTTTTATACGTTTTTGGAAGGTGAACGAATATTAAAATGAAAATATGTTTTGTGCTTTTTTTTTACGTGTTTTAGATGCTGACAAAAAGTATAATTATTTTGATTGTTTTAAATATGTTCGTTATATCTTTTTTTGTTGTATTGTCCCCCCTTTTGGCGAGTTGTGGGTTAAGGTGCATTCATAGAAATAGTTGCAGGACTTTCGTTTTTGTGTTGTGGTAAATGGTGGCTTATTAATTGTGCGTATGTATATTTGGTTTTGATTCAATATATATATTTCTATTTTTAAAGGATTTTAATTATCTGTTATTTAATTTAATATCTGGTATTTCATTGTATACGAGTATTAATTTTAATACCAGAGTATTAATTGTAATACTCAAATATTAATTTTAAATACCCGTGTATTAATACACTTCCCCACCCAAAACCCCTACTTCCCTTGCATCCCGTCCCAGGGGTTAGTTATACTTTAAAAAAAAATATATATATAATATTTTAATTTTGAAAAAAATGGGTAGTAATGGTATGCGTAGTACTAGTATACATTGTAATTGTTTGTGTTGTAATGGATCAAATGATTTTGAGTTGGAACGGTGTGCGTTGTAAAAACATGCGATGTAATGGTAACTGCGTTGTAAAGTCCACGTTGTAAAAGCATGCGTTGTAATGGTTTGTATTGTAACATCATCAATCAATCAATCAATCAGGGGTCTATGGTGCGTGCTACTCACCCCAGAGGATCTCAAGGCGCTGGGGGGGGGGGTGCAGCTCCGGATCAGTCGAAGAGCCAGGTCTTGAGGTTCTTCTTGAAGGTGTGCAAAGAGTAAAGTAAGTGGCAAATTTAAAAAGACAACAAGTACTATAACGTACTTGGTCCAGAGTATTCCCCACATGTATTTAGGTAAAGTATCAAAAACACAACATAAGTTTAAAACAAAGTATTTTGATTCGTTCATTCGTTCATTCTATTTCCTACAGTGGAATGTGGTATTCTTGTTTTTGAATATTCCCTGTTTCGCATCTCGTGTTTTTATGATTGCCATTTGTTACCCTCTTACAAATCGATATTAGACAAACCTCTTCCCTTTTTACATTTTGGTTTATATTTGTGTGTCGTTGTTCGTTTGTATCAAGCCAAATTGGGATTGTGTTCAAAAAATTATTTTTTATCTTCTTTAACAAAATCCCCCCCAACCTTCCTTTTCTTTCTTTTTTTCTTCTTTCTCGCATTTATAATCGTACTCTTTCACCCTGTATGTAGCGTATTATTATTATATACATCAACCTGGATCTTTCTTGATACATTACAATATGGCCGCCATACTTTCAGTAACATATTGCGACTCTTTATACGTCGCACACGCACAATGATGATGCTTAATCAGGTATTTAGAACACCGGTTCCCGCCCCTGGGTTTCGAACCACGGGCGGGATCTGAAACGTCGGATAATGACCGAAGCCTAATGGCCTAAGAATAAGGTAATGCACTAGGGATTAGACTTTCTGCCTATGTTGACAGTTACCAGTTCTTTGTGGTCCGGTTTGCGCGCTGCTTATTTGGCGGTTAGCAGGTCTTTGCGGTATGGTTTGCGCGCTGCTTAGTTGGAGAACGGTTCATTTAATTTAGATTTTCCAGGAAGTGCTGGGGTTATTCCTTTAGAAACACTCTGTGGAAGATCATTTGGCTTTTGTTTTATTTTCTAAATTGATAAGGGTGATATTTTAAGAAGCGTGGGTGTTATTTCTTTAGCAATACTCTGTTTAAGTCCATGGGGCTTTCGCCTGTTATATTGTGAAGGGTGACTTTCATGAATCGAAACGTCTTTCCGTTTCCGTTGGGGTATGTTGAAATATAGATCGCGTTTATTTACGTGTAACGTATTTGATGATAGCAACCGCATTTGTTATGTGTGTATGTTGGAGTGATTTCCATTGACCTTTTGCGTCAAAAGGTTACCCCTCCAGAGATTTGTTCTTAACAAATTATTAAGTATACACTCCTTGAGTTGTTACCTTATATAAGGGTAAATATTGGGTCATAAAGTTGGTCAGGTATAAGAGAGAAACATTTTTTGACATTTGGTACGGAGTATGCGTGGTTAAATATGGCTTTGATTCTTATAGGTTCGTTGGTACTGTGTCCAAAACATATTGCCACAGGAACCATTTGAATGATTATCATGTCATAACAAGCAATCCATCATCACGAGGAAAATATACTTGACGCACACTTATTGCGGTGAATATATGAGCATAATACGCCATCTTCAATCAATATAGCAACTTTGAGATCTTAATCAGGTATGCTCAGTACCATTATATTTATTAGAATTAAGTATAATGTTTTTTCTGAAATATTTTGGGAATTATTTTTTAATTTGCTCCTCTTATATTGCCTTCTTGTGATACAGAGTTATGAGTACCATCTCTAAATGAATATTCTGATCCAATAAATATTGCCTGACGTATTTACCAACTAACATCTTGACGTACAACAATACTTTCGGTATGTTCATCTTTATTTTTGAGCTTTCTAAATGTGCTTTTTATTTTTCAAAAATACGATTGATTTTGGATAGTTATGTGGATGTGGGTATTTTATGGCCCTGAACAAATGTTTAGAAAGTACATCTTCTGAATATGGTTTCAATTAAGAAATATAAATAACAGTGTACTTCTGTACATTATCTTGGGGAGACGCTCTATGACAAGATTTTTGTCGTTAATATGTGAATATCATGTGATTGGATTATACTGGGGAGAATTATATGTCTGCCAGTGATGATATTTCCCATTTTTATGGGATTTTGTTTTGTTTTGGGTATGGTCATATACATTTTTCGTCATGTTTCATTTTATGTAGGATACGCTTGAGGAAGCTTAAGTTCTTTTTACATAATTGGGTTCGTTGTCTATATGTGCTCTGTCATATGTTGTAGATATTGTCTGTATCATTGTTTGTAAATATGGTGATGTTGATATGCATACATTTGTGTTTTTTAAATTACAGCCCTGAAGAAGTTGTTTTCAGAACGAAACGCGTTGGCTGTGGCCTTTTAAAGAAACCAATAAAGGAACTTGATTATGCCTTACTGAATGGATTGGACATTATTTGAAATGATCTAAATGGATCACATTTTGGACATTTGGTGCAACTTTGATTTCATAAAAGTTTTATTTACCTTGATGTCAAGGGTGGTGCTCTTGGACAGAGGGCATTATCAAAGTTAGCACATAGATATTGGTGATGGTACATATAAGTCTGGTGACTTCCAGTGGGTGGTGCCTTCTGTAGACAATTGGTCCACTGTCCAAATGTTGTATTGAAAATTCAACATGACCTTAATATGGGACCTTCGAGACTGGCACTATTGACCATCTAAGTACACAGATCAATTAGGTACAGCATCTGATTGATTGAAGTATCTGCCTTTGCAGAACACACCTGATCACTACCTTTCTACAATTAATTTTATAGGCTGCCCACCCCTCCCTTCATAGTCCTGAGGAAGACCCGCAGTGACACTTAACATTCCGCGCCGTGTCCACGGTCGAAACGCCGACACTTTCTACACAGTTCTCTTGACCAATAGTCACTCAGTACTGGGTCTTGCATTACATGTGTTAAATAACGAGACAGGACAGATATTTAACAATTCTTTTAATTTATGTCACATATGTATGTTTTGTATATAGTGTACTGTCCACTTCACCAGTCACCACATGACACCTTCGCACAAAAGTCACCTTCGTATTTTCGCAATTTACTTGTATTTGTGACAGCCATTTAATATTCAATACTTCTTGAAATATATAAGAGTAAAACAACTCTCCCTGTGTTTTCCTGGTATGTTCTCAATTGAAATCGTTTTTTGATTCATTGTGTAAAAGGAAATGTGAAACACCTTTTCTCTTGTATTGAATACATTTATCACAGCAATTGTATCGCCCAACAGAACCAATTGTTTTCTTTATTACCAATACCCAGGTTCTGAGGGACACCGGGTCGCCCCATTATCCTTAATGTGGTGTCACACTCTGGCCTTAACATCATCTCACAGCAATGGGCGTTGAAATATCCCAAGCATAGTATATTGATGCGGCTAGAGTGTGCTGTACAAATGGAGCTGATCTCCTTCTCTAGTGATCCCACCACCAGGGCCAAAGTACCGTCAAAGTTGTTATTATGATAATTAATTAAATCCCAATCCTTAGAGCCTTCACATAAAAGAATATGGTAATATGGAGACTCATTTAAAAACTTTACAACCTTAAATCCTTCGGTATTTTCAATCATGGGTAATATACCGCCTCTCGCTCTACCAGCCCTAGAAGGGACAGCTGGGGTTTGAAATGAATGATAACCATCTATAAAGATGGGACCTATTTCCCAGGTTTCCTGAAAACATAATATGGCAAAATCCGCCACTAATCTTACCCAATCAGGATCACCCAGCTTCTGCCTAAGGCCTACCACATTCCAGCTGATGGAAATTGGGAGTTGAGGCACCCCTCACATCTCTCAATATCCATTGGGGTATTTTCCCTCTGCGACTTATGGGTGGGAGGTTCTGTCGTTCCCCTAGAGCCATCCTCTAGTCTCATAACACTACTTACTGTGGTCACTGTGGCTGGAGCCATTAAGAAAGACTCATTGCACTTTGCCTGCCCCTGTGTTCCCCTCGTATTTGGTTTCCCTCCAACATAATTGGCAGCCCTACCATTTATAAGCAAGGATAGGATTTCTTCAATTTTAGTTAACCTACAAAGTACTGGTTGCAACAACAATGAAAAGACACGTTCCATTCTTTGGTACAAATCGTCATCACAACTAGGTAAACCAGTCCTTAAGGGGGCTTCTGTTCCTACAGTCTTGTTAACTTTCGCAGCCTTATTGTTCTTTACCCCTCCCCTTTTCCTCTTGACTGGGGGTTCTATTGGATGTCTTAACTCCACACCGCCGAGACTTGAGGGATTACTGTGCATCATATTGGGTGAACCCACTCGATTGTCCAAAGTGGGAGAGTTCACTAAGTCCACTGATTGGGATATCACGCCTGCATCCACACCAGTTCTTCCTCCTATAGAGACAAGCAGCGTTCAGTTAATTCTATCTCTTCCACTAGCACGTTAGCGGCTGGCATTAAAAACGAGTCCAGAGTGAGACCTCCGGGCACGAATACCACCAGCTTAGAAGGGGTCCCCGCCCAGCCTCTTCCGGGCACCGACGGGTCTGCCCTTGGCCCGGTCTTTGCCCGGTCGCGTCCCGCACTGCGGGCCACATCACGCTTATGAACGGATGGTGGGAGAAGGCCCGGAGCAAAGGTTGCTGGTATGTGTGGTTCCCCCTGCAATGCAGGCTTCCCCAGCAAAACTTCCACCTCAGATTCAGACAGGTGCAGGCAGCAGCTACACCAGCCGTGGGGCCCCGTCATGTTTAAGAGCATGTGGTGGGAGGAGGGCTGGAGTGAAGGTTGCTGGGATGTGTGGTTCCCCCAGCGATGCAGGATTTCCCAGCAAAACTTCCACCTCAGATTCAGATGGGTTCAGGCAGCAGCTACACCAGCCACAGGGCTGCATCGCGCCTAAGAGCGCATGGTGGGAGGGGGGCTGGAGTGAAGGTTGAAGGGATGTGTGGTTCCCCCAGTGATGCAGCCTTTCCCAGCGGAACTTCCAGCTCATATTTAGACGTGTTCAGGCAGCAGCTACCAGAATAAGATGCACCACTTCATAGGCATAAGAGAAGCTGCACTGCTGAATGACCTTAGGCTAGAAAGTCAAAGTGTGACCTCTGTGAATGGAGTCAGCGAGAGGAAAAGAACCAACTCTCCTTGGGGCATAGTAGCACAATGGATTAAGACTGGCTGCAGTGCAGGTGTGATGCTAGAAACTGAGCAAAGGTCCACCCTCGTGCAGACTAAATCTATTTTAAGACCAATTTAGCATGTGATCATGGTGTGGCGGAATAGACTTAGACAGGATACCCAGATTAAAGAGTGACTGTCAGGGGGACCCCCTTTCCCCATTTTCTTGCCCTGTCCTGTCTTCAAGGCCGCAGAGACTGGACTGAAAGTTCCAAAGCTTACAAAGCGGGTGCCCTGGGGATCGTCCATGCAGTTTCCGTATTCCAACACACAGATGGCTGGCTTGGCTCATTCCATCATTAGGCAGTCCTGCAAGATGAAGTACTCTTACAGCATTTGCTGAGGTCTCATATATTTGGTGCTTTTTTCCTATGTTTTGTCCAATTTGGGGGCATTGCTTATTTGGTTTTAGGGAGGGATACATAACATGTTTAAGATATGGAGCTTTCTTTCAGATGCTTGTTATGATCTTATTGCCCTGCAATAGCCACTCCTGCTGGGGCAGAATGAGTATCACTTAAACATAATATCCAGTGGAATTTTGCTCCTTGGCCTGCAAAAACTTAATAAGGTTGCTCTTTTCTTCCACAGATCCTAACACTTCACATCTTTAGTCAGAAAAAAATATAAAGAGGTATAGATATGTCATCGTCTCTGCCTTGCATCTGAGTAGGTGAATTATTATAGTATGAATGCCCAATGTGAGACAGGACAACTACCCAGTAACCTTTTTATAACATTCTAGCATGCTTTGCAGAGGGTGATATAGTGGTAACCAGTGATTTCATTTCTATTTGGGATGCAGAAGTTAATCTACATTGGGCCTTTACTCCTTATTCAGACATCTTCTCTAAAACCCTAAATAATCTGGTTTAAAAAAATGGGTGTGATAGATCCCCAGGGAATACTGAACCATGTTCAGAGAGACTATACCTTCTTTTCTCATGTTGACTGCATTTATTGTAGAATTGATTATGTCTTGGTAAGTAATTAACATTCTGTTGCTAATAGTTGGAGCCACTAGTCATAGTGATCTCAGTCTGTACTCCCATTTCATTGTTCCCTAATCTAGGTCCTAAATCCCTACATATGAGAATATAAATTGTACATCCTGCCTTATTGAGAGATACTGTACTGAGGTAAGAGCTATAGACCCAAATTAACAAGTATTTCTTAAAGAAAGATGCAAAGGAGGTGAGCCCTTCTAATTCTTGGGAAACCTTCAAGTCTCTTATGAGAGATAAATGCATAGGTGTCATGTCAAATTTAAAGTAGTTGAGAGTCACTACCCTTACCCTATGACACCTCACACATGTAATACATCAGAGTGCAAGACAGGATGACCAGCTACCTCTGGTATCACATGGCAGAGTGCAGACCTTTAACCTAATTGTCAGAAGTATATGCAGAAGGTACTGATATGATGTGCTTCAGCCCCAACTTCCTAAAATCAATTTGCTTACTATACACTGAGCACGTGTTGAAAGTGAAAACTGTTGGAGTGGTCTCAGAAAGATGAAGGGTGCAGAGGGGAACACGATAACAGTGCCCTCTGTGACCTTTATTATTTTCACTTGTAGTCAAACCATTTGCGAGAACGCTCAGTGTGGCCTTGTTGGATTGGTATTCCATTTTGTCCATGTGGTGTTTATGTAAGTGGATAACACCGTGGTCTACCAGAGGGAATTTGAGAAATCACTATTACATTTAGTACTAAAGTGATAACTTTAGGGAGATATCAGGATTCCATAGTAATTGGGAGAGATCCATACCAATTGAACAATGCATGTACTCACAACTAGGAATGCAATGGGACTTTGAACAATTATGATATCTGGGTATTCATGTGGCACACAGCATAGAAGGACGAGTGGACTGTTACATCGACAGAGGGGTGGAGACGTTGAGACAATCCATAGCAGTCTGAGTCACACTGACACCTTTGGTGATGGAGAGGGTTGCCCTAGCAAAGATGGTGATGTGAACAATATTTGCGAAATTTTTAAACATTTAGATCGGTGCTTCATTTTTATTTTTATAAGTGGGAAAGAGAAGCATGGTAAAACTAGTTGTCCTAAAAAGACTCATTGAGTAGGGGCATGAATGTGCCATACATGGAACTATCGTGCATGGTTGTACAACTCCAACATGTGGTGAACTGGTGTGATCAAGATGTAAATTGGGATTTACTGAAGGAGATTCACATACATATACCCCTTACATACGATGGGTGGGAGAGTGCCAAACAATTCACATATCTAATCTTACAGAACAGTAAAATCTGGGAAAGAGTAATATGACAAATAGGCAAAAGGCCCCCATTAGTTAATTCAATGCCAATTTAGTGTCTACTACCCTTCAAAAAGATTAAACAGGATGGAACTTTGTGAGACCTACACAAAAAGTGCAGATTCCTAACATTTGAAAGCTCAACTTAGAGTAATTTGAAGGTGTTGCGTAAACTATACATATTAGATATAAGTATACGTTTAAAATTTCTAATCTTTGTGTACTTTAAGTTTTGTTCATATAGAAAGAATAAATAAAGTTATAGTAATTCAAAGGTGGTGCGTAAATAATAAATTAAAGGTATACCTATAGCTTCTGTACTTTAAGTTTGATTTGTATAGAAAGAATATATATATAGCCCCAGATAATACATAAATGGCTCAACGGAGGACATATATTGTTTATTCATTGAGAAGTGGGGAACTTCTTATGGAAAGCTGGGCCAAAGCACAAGCCCACCCATCAGAAAAGTAGAGGGTGCAGCAAATGTCATGTAATAGTACGAGAGAGGTTCTTTCAAATTAAAAATAACCTCTTTCTTTAACATGAGTGTTTCACTTCCGAACATTAAATTATTCCAATGCAGTGACATTTATTGAAGGTAATTTATAAACATGCATTTACCCAGCTCCAGCACCAAAACCCACTGCCTTGAGTAAACCAAGGGATGTCAAGTGCATTGTAATATTGGCCAATATTGTTGTATATCAGGATACCTTATTGTCTACTAAACCATATATTTTTATGTTTCTAAAAGGGTATAACAATATATTTAGATATAAAAAAGTCACCTTTATATAGTAACATGACAAAAATCAGTAGGTCTGAAAAATGTAAGTGAGGTTGTCTATATACATGTGTATATGTAAACAGGTTTAAGCTTCCTTTTGTAAGGATATAAATATATAGAAATTTATAAAAACTAAGGGGCCGATTCCGATTCCGGCCGGAAATCTCTCCGACCGAGCCGGACCCGGAGAGAATTCCGACCGAATCGGACCCTAGCAGTCCAACCGGACGAGTACGATGCATTCGCATGCTATCGGACTCGATTCGGTCGGACTCCCATTGAAGTCAATGGGAGCCGGTCGTACAACGCGTACGCGGGCTCCCATTGACTCAATGGGTGCGAGGTGAACAAGGGCGCCCCCTACAGCGGGCACGCGTCCATGCGCATCGCGGCGTACATGCACAGGTAGGGGGGACCCATGGGTCCCCCCTGTGTGTGACTCGCACGCCTACGCGTACAGGGGGGTCCGATGCGGACCCCCAAAGTCCGGCTCCGACAGCTCTTTTGAGCCGGACGGCGCGAGTCGGTCGGACTGCTCGCGGCGCGCATCGTACTTACCCGGCCGGGAAACGTCTCCATAGCGCGGTGCGAGTCGTGTCCGTGCGAGTCGGTCGGAGCGTGTTGAAGCCGCGTACGAGTCGGTCGGCGATTTCGCGGGAGCTTGCATCGTACTCGCTCGGCCGGACCCGCGTACGATTCGGTCGGGAAACAGGGCTCCGAATCGGATTCGGTAAATCCGAATCCGATTCGGAGCACTACCGGCCGAGATCGGAATCGGCCCCTAAGTCTATGTATATTTATGCACAGCATACAAGTGAATGGTTATATAAATAATATTACATGTATGTACATAAGGGTAGATAAACATATATATGAATGTATGCATTTTCTAAAGATATGACCTTGTATAAAGTGCATGCATGTGTGAATGCATGTATGTGTATATGTATACATGTATGTATACATTTAGATGTGTGTCTCTATACATGCACATATTAAATTTTATTTTAAAAAATAAAAACCCCTCTGCTTTCCCATCCACTCTCTGACTGATAAACCTTTCTCATTACAATGGAGTCCCAAACATGCTTTCCAAACTCCTATCTTTTTCTATTAATTTCATCCACCTAACGTTCACACATGTCCACCTCTCCCCATAACATCTCACAGTTTTCCTTTACCACTCTACTCCAATTAATTAATCCCTATTCAAAATTCTAGACTAAATGTATGAAAATGCACACATTTAACACAGCTAATCCTACAAAGATAAGGAAGTACATATTACTAATCTACTACCTCTTTATCTCTTAACATGGGTTCCAGAGTAGCATGCTACTTGCTGCAAATAACTTTAACACCTTTGTCACGGGTATTATGTGAAACGCTATATAAATACACTTTTATAATTTCAGTAACAGTTACAAAAGTACAGTTAGAAAAACAATATTCAACCCCTCATAAAATGGTTAACACGGATTTTCAAAGAGCAAACCTTCTTCCCTTAGGGTTTGTCACAGGTCGTAACCAACACCAAAATCCTTACCTACTACAGTAGTCTGTGAGAGTCCCTAAATCAAAATACTTGACTACAAACTTTAACAATATGTAATGATAATCAACTTTTAGAGGCCTACTGGCGTTTACATATGCTTTTCCAATGACTAAGTCAGGCCTTTGTCATAACTTTTTTATAATAAAACAGCTAAGGCTTATAGTCTTGATCACTGGCTTGTCACTATAACCTACTCTGTCTTGGTATGTTGAGCATAAGCTTTTGCAAAAGATAAAAAGTGCAATACCAACAGTCTTTTTTTCAGTGGACGCTTGCAACTTCTGCCCAATCAAAATCTGCACTCAAGGACATCAACATTTGGGTGGAGCCAAAGCCCCTCTCTCAGTAGTCATAAAATTACAAATATGTACACAATTACAGTTGGCAAAGCAGTGTACAACCCTTCATAAAATGGCATAGGAAGCATTCTTGAAGTTCAAATCTTCAACCCCTAGGAATTGCCACACGGGGTAGCCATCAGCAACAACCTTGCCTGTTATGGTAATCTGTGAAATTCCCTGTAACAAATATATGTTTACAAGCTCTAACAAAGTATAATGACAATCCACCCTTAAAGTACAATTGACTTTTGTTTATGTTGATCAAAATAAAATAAAGCAGGCCTACTGCCCATGTTGCAACTTTTCATAGTAAACATATCAGTCCTATAATCTTGATTCATGGCTTGTCACTGCAGCCAAATCAGTCCTGCTGTGTTGAGCATAAGCTTTTCCTCAAGGCAAAAAGTGTGGTACAAGTACTCTTTTTCAACAGAAGCATTTAACTTTTGTTCTGTCAAAATCTGCACTTAGGGAGATCCCAATTTGGGTGGAGTCACAGTCTCTCTCTTGGTAGTACTCATGCAATCTATTTTTTCTGTTGATCACGCAAGGTCAGGTGACAGTGCATTGTTAAGCTGGATTTAAAAAGTTTTAATGGCAGTTTAAACTCATAGGAGAATGTTGAAATATAATTTATATTTTTATATTGCAGACTTTGTACTGAAAAGGAGAGGTATGTATAATTATGAGAATATGATCATGGTTTTGAATGTGACACATGTGGCTCACAATGTATGTATTTGTTTTGTTTGCAGACACTCTACAGAGAGAGAATGGTGAGTATAGTTGTTAACTTTCCAAGAATATTTTGGATAAAATTGTGATTTTTCAAGGTGCCAGTTGACTTTCTTCACACAGAAAACATGTATTCCCTATAAAAAGGCCATTGATTTGTTTACTACCTACATACTGCTGTCATTTTACCCACTCAGAAATCTGCTGTCGCCGGCCGACTTACTGAACTGCAGATCTTTTATGAACTCAGACTATGGCTCTGAATTCTGAAAGGCCTCTACTCCAGGCACCAGCCTGGTGTGAGTTAGTTAACATGTTTACCCACCTGATTAAAAGCCTTTATCTATCCCACAGTCAGTAGTCTGATCAACAGCTCAGTGTCAGACTGTTTAGGACGTTAGTAGAGGTACTCACCACAGCTGTTAAATTATCCTCAATTCTCTATGTTTCGGCTCTTTAATCTTTCCTTGAAAGAATTTTAAAGAACAAGGCATTTCAAAGCCTCAGTGTCTCCAAAATGGAAAACAAATGAGACTATATGCTGCCTTGGACTGTATGCATTCACACTAGAAGAAATTAGAAAATATAATTACGTTTCCAACTATAAATGTAGTAAAGGCAAGTCTAAGATTTTGTCTGTAACCAAATCTTTTTTCAAAGAAGACCTGCAAACACTCTGCCTTGGAGGAGCTCCACATCCATCTCTCCACACTTCGGATGAAACATTTAATTATAGCATTAAGTGAATCAACCAAAACATCAAAGGAAAACTGGAGAAATATACCTGCGTTTGGGTAAGCCAGATGCAATCAAAATGATGATAACTCCTCTAATTCTTTACCCCATCTGTGCTTTCTCTGCCTTGTACATCCACATTTTACAACGAAATACATAGAACCCTAAAAAAAATCTGATTGAAACATCTCAAATCAATGTGAAGAAACTACAAAGCCTAAAAGGTATGGGCAGATTGAACTTCCACATTTTCCAGTTGCATTAAAAAGCCTTCAGACTTTTTAACAAGCATTCTTATTCTTCCAACACCGAACTTTCTGAGCACTCACCCTGAGCCTCTTTGAAACTAGCTGTGGTGAACTGATTCCATTTGAAGTTGTAACCTCATATAAAAATTTTATCTGAAACTCTTTGCTACTTTGCTATGTCTCACACTAAAAATTCTGCAAGATTTCCAGAATAGATTCTGAATTTCTGTACTTCAGACTCGACCACACCATCTGGTTTAACAACATTATTAAGATTTATGACCAACAAATTTTGGAAAAAGTAAAGGGGCTGTTGAATGTCAGACTAACGAGCACAATCATATCATGTTATGAAAATATTGTATCATAAATATTGACCTCACACCCAGTTGGAAGATAAGTATAAATAGGTAAGTATAGATTTACTATTCTTAACTGCACTAATATGTACCTTGATGATATATGTGTTGGTATGGTACATACATGTAGAGTTAAATTATGGCAAACCTATGCTTACCTGTATAGACTTATTGTCACAATATTTTTGGTGTCAATAGTTTGTATCTGTGTACGTCTGTGGCGACGTTGCATAGATAATGACTTCATACTATGGCATGGCTCCAGAGATTCAGCTCAAGAATTCCAAAAGTGGCTGAACGTACAAAATGAGTTTCTGAATTTAACTCACAACACGCACAATCATGAACTCCCTTTTCTACATTTGCCCATAAGAGCAGAGACAGGGACACTCACGTTGAAAGTGTATACCAAACCCATGGATAAAAACAGTTTATTGCACTTTGATAGCGCACATCCCCATGCGTTGAAAGAGAACCTACCAGTGGGACAAATTCCAAGAAACAGATGTAACTGTTCTGATTTACAGCACTACAAAACAGAAAAACTGTTAAACTTATGTCAATAAATCATTCCAAACAGCTAGTCCAAAAGGCTACTAAAAGAGCCAGGTACAGCAGTAGAGAAAATGTACTCACAGACAAACAGAGCTGACACTAAACAACTCATCTTTGTTAGTACATTTAGGGCCAACTCTAATGAGGTCAAGAAGAGAACAGTCACTGCTGAATACTGAACAGTAAAAACTACACTTGGAGAAACACATGTTCTCTTTCAAACACAACACCAGCCCGAGAGACCGACTTGCACTTACTAGACCAAGGAAACCTAACTCACAACAGCCCAATACTCTCTGGGGCCTACCGTAGGGTGACATTTCCAGTGCGGTCAATGTTCAGGTGTGCTCTTTCACTACAACCACTAATACCATTGACCTAGACCTAACATACCCATAGGAACAAAGAAGTCATACAAATTGTTACTCGGCCAATGTCATCTACTGATTCTATACCCCTGTGGGTATACACATGTGGAAAAGGCCTTAAGACAGGTAAAAATCAGGATTAGTGAACACCACAATAATATATAATGTCACTGCAGCACCAGCAAAATTACAATCATTTTTTTGTCTACAGGTCGCAATGAAAATGATCTAAAAAGAACTGTTAGAGAAAAGATAACCACAATATGACAAGATAACTGTTGGAACGTGAAGAAAGATGGGTTTATAGGCTTAAGACTCATAAGTCTGGCCTCAATGATGAGATGTCATGGGAACAGATTAATTCCATATAAAAGAACTGCTTGATATGCCTTTAACAGAAAAAGAAACAAAAACATCTCTCTTCACAGACCCCGGAGGACTCCACATTGAAACAGCAAATTTCTAAGTTGGACCTATATCTGTGTTGCAGGTCACATAAGAATCGAAAAAGGTTTTTAACATTAGAATTCTGAGAGATTTGCAGATCTCCCTGGTGTGTCCATTCATTGCAGTACATCTCACAATCCATGTAATACTACAGGATAATTTATTCGGATTACATGCCAAAGTACATTGATTACACATTATATAGGATGGGGTACCCCCCCCCTTTGAAACAATACCTTGTTTATAAGAGTAAGACTCAATGACTTTCCTTCTATGTAATATTCCAACATAATCAGGCACCATGGCTTATCCTCAAATTCAAGCACAACTCGTGCTTCAGCAAGTACAAGACCCATTATTCCTGAGAGGATTACATGACCACACTCAATTGTAGAAGCGACCACCCGCCACATAGGCTTCGGTTTCACACGGGTCACTTGGGTGCATTTACGATATACAGCTCAACACGCTAAAGAGCTACAACGTGGAAAAATATTTTTATTTGATTTTCTTAAAATCATAAAAGAGTGGAACAAACCACCATGATATGTACGATATAACGCAATTAATCTGTATTAAAATTACAATAAAAACATTTATCTAAATAGTGAACCACACATGATGTAATTGATTCCAAGGACCAACGTTTTTGTGATAGGACACTTCAACCAGTATTCTTTAGGATTGTTCGTAAGCGTGTCTATTCCTCCGGCTTGGGGAAAAGTGCTTGTGCTGATGGGAAAAAAATACTGGGGGGAACTCCACGAGACTGCGTGATAGGATACTGATCATCTGTCCTTCTTTTCAAGTTCTTTCGCTGCTAAGTTCAGAAATGTTATTGTCTTACAAGACAATTGAACAGAGGAACCACCGAGACATTTTATGACTGCTGCTCTGCAAGTCCTTGTTTGTTCTTCTCTCATAATTGGCCGTAAAAGGATCTTCCTCATGTTTTGTAGAACCAAACAGATGCATAGTAGCTGCAATAGTGACTCTTCTCCATTGCCACAAAGGCGGCAATCCGTAGTCGACCAGGTCCGTTGCCATTTTGGAATGAGATCTTTTGTCGGAAAGTACCCCAGTCTCAATCGGTTTCAGCTGTTTATAAGATGGCATCACCATCCATGCATGTCTTTTACTGGCCAATGAGGCTTTATCTATTTGCAGCGATTGTTGTTTAAATGCTTTATTGGTGATTTGTTTAAATGCAGAGTATGGCAATGATGTGTGCTAGGCTTCCTCTAGCTTTAATGCTGAAAGAGCTTGTTTTAAATTCGAAATATTGACTTGTTCTGCCTTGATTGTTTTTCGACCTCCTCCCAGCAGTGGTGGGCTAACGTGTTTTCTTCAGCTGCCCTCATTCTCCAATAATATTTGGTCAATGCTCCTTGTCTAGCCGGTATCTGTTTTTTTAAACCGTATTCCAGTCGTATCTGGGCCTGAGAAATGTGACGAGGGATTAGGAACAGTTTCTTAAATAGTCTAGATTGGGCTGTATTTAGAGTTGCCGAGTCCTTGGTATTTAGCATTTCCGAGCCGTATGAAATAGATGGCAGGAATTTAGCTGCTACGACCTTTAATAAATGATTTGTTGAACTGCTACTTATTTTTTTCTGCAGAATTTTAAAGGCGAATAGTAGTTGTTTAGTTTTTGCTTGGCCAAGGTCTTGATGTTGTTTGTAGCTAAGTTAGCGATCTAACTGAACCCCCAAATATTTATATACGTCCACCTACGATAAAATGCTGGCATTTAGCCTCCAGACAAATTTAGGGCGTTTTTTGTGGGTGCTGGAGAAGCATAGAACATTTGATTTTTTAAAGTTGATTGTTAGTTGGGCTTTTGAGATGTATTGTGCTAGTTGAGAAATCAGCCGCTGCAAGCCACGAGGTGTTTGGGAAAGCAGCACGATGTCATCCGCGTATTGCAGGCTTACTATTGGGGTGTTTCCCAACTTAGGAGGGTCGCCTTGTGTTAGACGAAGATTACTCTCTAAATCAGCTGTGTAGATGTTGAATAGGCTGGGCGCCAAAACGCATGCCTGCTTTAGCCCGTTGGTGGTCGAGATTTTCTTAGTTAGGCTTCGGCCATCCCCTTTTTTTATTTGGACCCAAGTTTGCGAGTACAAGTTGATGATTGCTTCCAATAAATTTGAAGGAGCTCCCCAAGCTTTCATTTTGGCCCATAACTTAGATCAGCTAATAGCTACAATTAACTATGATCCTTTAGTAGGATCCCATGAAAACAGACATACTCAGACACAACTGTGCCCCATTTACACACCGGGAACGGCACGTGATGGTGAGAATAGAATGCTTAAATAAGCCACCAAAACATAAGGACGGCGCAAACGAGGACTGAGTGGCATTGACTGCCTGGGGCATGTTACCCTTGGAGTTGTGAGTGAAGCAATATCTAGACGCTATTGATGGAGGTTAAGTAATGACCTGAAATTTTAATTACTAATGCAAGCACCTGGTTCTATCCTCCCACATGTATGGAACATATTGTGACTATAGGGGTATGCCCTGCATGTCCTTATGGAGTATGAGTAAATAGTAACTTAGGGTAAGAATCCGGGAACTGATTTCAAATTTGACATAACCTGGCTTCACTATCTCACTTTGCAGTGCGACGCAGAGAGTGTTCTCTAAAATCGTTTATAAATATATGTACAGATGTGGCCTAGGGCCAGATGTACGACATGATTTTGCATGTGCAAACGGGTTTGTGAACCCGTTTGCTCATTCAAAATCACTGTTGGCCATGTACAATTCCTAAATAGTGAGTCACAATTTATTTGCGACTCGCTATTTAGGAATTGCGAGTCGCAATTAGGAAGGGGCGTTCCGTTCCTAATAGCATCCGCAATGCTATTTGTGAATGTTTTGTGACCGCAATTGCGGTCGCAAAACACTCGCAAATTACCACCCTCTTCAAGAGGGTGGTAATGCACTCGCAATTTGGAAGGGGTCCCCTTCCACTTTCTGACTGTCTCTAAAAATATTTTTTAAGGGCAGGCAGTGGTCCCAGGGACCACTGCCTGACCTTAAAAAATGAAACGAAAACGTTTCATTTCATTTTTTTTAAATGCATCCCGTTTTCCTTTAAGGAAAACGGGCTGCATTTAAAAAAAAGAAGCTGCTTTATTAAAAAGCAGTCCCAGACATGGTGGTCTGCTGAGCCCAGCAGGCCACCATCCGTGGGAAGGCTGGCATTCCCAATGGGCTCGCAAATTGCGAGAGGCTCATTAATATTAATACTGTTGTACATTTCATTTAGCGCCTCAGAATTTGCGACTCACAATGAGTCGCAAATTGCGAGGCGCTAAATGAAAGGGTCGTACATCTGGCCCCTAGTTTAATAAGATGCATAGTTGTCCTGAATATTTTGTGACCCCTTGTATGCAAGTATGAAGTGTATATGTTTTAGTAACAGTATTGTCTATCTGAAGAAAACCTGTGAAAGGTGCCATAAATATAAAACAAATTAGCCATCCATCATCATAATTATCGTTTTATTACAGGCATTAAAACGTGCCCTCCCTAGCATTGGCAAGTAACCCTGATTGCATGTTTTTGAGTTCTGTGTTGTCTTACGTGTTTGGACTAACAGGGACAGGACAACTTGATTAAAGAAAGACCTTACAACAGGGGACATTTTCATTAGTCCTGACGCAAGCCTCGGACCGATAGTGGACCATCCACGAGGACTTAAACATGTTGACGCATGACATTTATCCTGAAGGCACCCAATATTAAAGGGATACCGGTGTTTATAAAGACCAGGATGAGATTCGATGACGAAGCATGCACCTAATGGAGTGTGTGAGAGTCTATAAAAAATCCACTGAGGCTTTATTTGGGTTTGGGTTCATCCATAGATTCAATACGCTGGGTTATGTGGTACCCATCGGTGTGATACATATCATTTAGGAAGAGAGTATCCCTTACCCTGCTGAAATACAATTATTTCCTCCCTTCCCAGATTAGTCCCAAAATAATAAAGAAAATTTCCGGGAAATTAGTATAATAAGAATTTTGCCCAGCCTTACTCCTTATGTCAGACACTTTTATATCTAATTGCAATTCGATCTTCATCCAATAGAAAACAAGTACTGCACTGTGCTGAAGAAAGCAATTAGCAGAGCAGCTACTTTACACCACTCTAATGCAACTATATCACTTTCCACTCTCCAGTCCCAACTCACTGATTCTTAGCACAAAAATACTAACGATTAGAGGCTTGATGTTTTAACATTATTATTGAGCTTTATAAGGCCAACAAAAATAGGAAACGTTCAATCGAATCGCATCATTGTCAGAATAAGGAAAGCACTCTTCTCGGCAATATGGGCCATATGTATGAAAATCCGAATTTGCGATTCTCAAAATGCGATATTTTGCGAATCGCATTGTGAGAATCGCAAAATACGATGTATGAAGATTATCGCAATTATTTAGCAAATCGCATAAATTCGCAGAATAATTCTGCGAATCCCAATATGCGATTCCTTATTAGCGAAATTCGCTAATAAGGAATCGCAAAATGGGGAATCTGCCATTTAGGTGCAGCTTGATGACATCACAACCAGGAAGTGTGACTGCACAGCTGCACCTGATTGCCAGAAGCACAGTCAGAGGCTGAGGGAAGAGTGGAAGAGCACTGCACTGACATCCAGGGAGGAAAAATGAATCCCCAGGAGCAGGAGAAGGAGAAGGAGGAGGCAGGAAGGAAGAGAAAACCTAAATTCAGTGACAGGGAGCAGGAAGTCCTGATAGAAGAGATGGTAGGCAGCCATGAGCTCCTCTTTGGGAAAAAAGCTCTGAACGTGCCAGAGGCAAGGAAGAGGAAAATCTGGGATGCCATACAGGACAAGGTGAATGCCATAGGTGTAACCCACCGCACTGTGGAGGACCTGCGCAAGCGCTGGTACGATATGCGGCTGAGATCAAAAGAAAAGCTGGCAACCAGGTTGGCTGAGGCGAATAAGACCGGGGCGGCACATCCAGTGCTACAGAGTCCACGCCCAGGAGGAGTTGGTGGAGTCCACCTTGCTATCGGAGAGTGTCAGTGGAGTGGCTGACCTGGACAGCTCCGACCCACCCACCACCAGTCAAGGTAAGATGCATGCCATCTGTCCCCTTCCACTCCACCATAGCACCCACACAGTTATGAGCCCCCAGGAACCAAACAGTTTTGCAACTCCAGTACATGTTGTTGTGTACACCCTGAAATGCATCATGGGAGATGTAGTCACATGCACCAAACAGTGTAGTATTGAGACACAGCAAGGTAGTAACAGTGACAGTGAGTCAGGGAATGCAAAATACAGGCAGACAGGATGTAGGTAATGCAAAAAAAAGTAGATTTATCCTCTTACAAAATGAGATTGAGTACACTACAAATATTGTCTGTGCTTCTGTCTTCACAGCACCACTGGCAAGGCAGGAGGGCAGTGCAGGGCATGAGGAGGCAGACGTCACCGATGAGGAGGCAGGGGAGGAGGAGCAGGAGGCACAGACCCCTGAAATCCCTGTAGCACGCAGAAAACGCAACATCGTGCCACCACTACCACAGATGGAGGCAGACCTACAGGGAAGCGGAGACGAATCCCAGGCAGGCCAGGCCCAGCTTACAGTCCCACACAGGCAACAGTCCCCTGACCACTAGAGGGAAGGAGGAGGAAACAGATGCAGGGCAAGGCAGTCCACCAGTGCTGGTGATGAGGAGCAGCAGTCCGTGTTCTCCGGCCTCGAGGGCACTATGGTGAACGTGCAGCGGCTGTAAGTTAAATCGATGCGGTCAATGCAGCGTCAGTTCCAAACCCTAAACCATCACATGAGCAACATGAGGGGTGAGATGAGGGAAATGACTGGTGCCAATCGTGAACTGTGTGCCGTGCAGAGGAGATCCAATGCCCGCATGGACACATACAGCATGGCGGTCAACCGCCTGTGCACTGTTACGTCCCTGCTGTCACGTAGGTGTGTCAGTATGCAGGTAGAAATGGCACATAACAGCCAGGATATGGCTAAGGTCTTGGTCCAGGTGACACATGCTGTGGAACTGATGCAGGCGGCTGGCTCAGGTGGGACAGGACCCCTGCCCACAGGGGACAGTGAAGACCAATCAAGCCGCAGCAGCATTACACCACCAGTACCTGAGGTCAGACGGCGGAGCGTGAGGCAGGGGAGAACCCAGGATGACCCGGGGGAGAGCAGTGGGCACCCAGAGCGAGGTGCAAGCTGCCGTGCACGCAGAAGATAAGGTGGCATCAGGGAAGCATGGCAATGGGTGACTTAACACATTGCTGGGGACTGAAGTGTCTAGGACATCTCTGCATTGTGAATTTAACAGTTGCAAGTATCATTTACACACATTAGGTGTGCGTCAGGCTGTGTGCCAGAAATGTTCCAGCACCAAATGGAATAAAAACACAGTTGTGCACCAATACATAGCATTCTGTCATTATTACTCACCTAGAAATAGTTGTGCTTGATCTCCTGGCGCCTCTGCCGTCCGGCAGCCGCCCCAACACCACCTGCTAGTCCTGCACGAGGAGCTGGTCCTTCCTCATCGGATGACTCTGATTCGCTGAGCTCCACTGGGGTGCCCTTCCTGGTTGCTATGTTGTGCAGCATGGCACATGCGACCACTATCTTGCAGCAGGTCTCCGGGCTGTATTGCAGGGCACCTCCGCTCTTGTGTAGGCACCTAAATCAGCTCTTTAGGATGCCAAAAGTCCTTTCAATCACACTACGGGTTGACCTGTGGGCGTTGTTGTAGCGGCGCTCCGCAGCAGTGGCTGGATTCAAGTAGGGTGTCATGATGAAATCCCTCACTGCATACGCGCTGTCCCCTGCAGGGTGCAAATGAAATGGGTTACACACTGTCATCCCACTCAAGGCCTCAACTGTATGTGTGAATGTTAGCCATGTATTTACCTAGCAAGTAGCCCTCACCAAACTCCCCAGCCAAGAGGCGACGGTGTAGCCCACTGTGGCGGAAAATGAATGAATCATGGGTGCTTCCAGGATATTTCGCAACTATGTCCGTGATGACATGGGTGGCATTACAAACCACCTGGATATTCAGGGAATTATAACACTTTCTGTTCCTGTACACATATTCTGTCTGGGAGGGGGGGGACAGGGCGACATGGGTCCCATCAATGCAGCCAATTACATGGGGGAATTGGGCTATCTGATAGAACCCCTGCTTGGTTTGGTCAAGTGCCTGCTGCGTGTTAGGGAAATGGATGTGGTGTTGCATCCTCTGCATCATGGCATCCAGGAACCTGTGGAAGAGGTGCGACAGGCTACTCTGTGTCACCCCTCCTGCTGCTGCTATCACCCCCTGAAAGCTCCCAGACGCCAGCAGGTGCAGTGAGCACAGGACCTGCACATGGGTGGGGATGGTGCGTGTCCTGCGTGTGGGGTGCTCCAGCATGGGCTTTAGCTCCTCAATGAGATCCATGATGCTGTCTGGGTGCAGCCTGTACTTTTCATGGATCTGCTCCTCGGTTTGCTGGAACAAGGTGATGCGTGCACTGAAGATCCTCTCTTTGCGTCTCCTTCTCTGGCCAGCAGCTCTGATCCTCAGCCTCCTAGCGATGATGTACAGCGCAGCCATTGTGAAAGCCCCTGTTGCATTTTGGGCCAGCTTATATGGGTTGCACCTGGTTACCACCTGCTCTGAGTTGGTGGTAATTGCGAGGTGCAAAATTGCAAATTTCGCAATTTTGCAAATAGCGAATTTTTGATGCTTCTCATTGCGATTTCGTTACCTGCGATTACGTTATTTGCGAAATTCGCAAAAGCGTACAGCAATATGCGACCCGCAAAGATAACTCGCAGATTCGGGCTCGCAATTTTGTGCGAATCGCTATTTTTGCGATTAGCAATTCTGCGATGCGATTCCGTATAATACATCGCAAAACCCATTTTTGCGATCGCAAACACTGTGATTTAGCGATTCGCAGTGTTTGCGAATGCGAAAATGCTTGATACATATGGCCCTAAATCTCTTGGTGAAATGCAGAATGTTCAGTTTACCCACCAAGAGGCTTGCAGTCAAAAGATTCCTACATACCCTTCACAGGCATACTTGAAAAAAGTGCAAATTCCTTCCCAACACAGAAAAAATATACTTGTTCGGTTGGCCCATGCCTCCACGCAATGGAAAACTATCCTGGAAGGCTAGGGCTGCCCATTTTCTGTGGATCTTCTGCTATCTGTCAGTCAGAGTGAGTATCAGTAGTTAGACGCTTCAGACTGGATTCAGCAATTGCTCTGCCCCTCAAACCCATCCCATCACGGACTATTCAGTGATTAATGCGAGGAAAGGCTGGGAATCTTGCAGCTGTTCATGCTTAAGAGGGACGATATGAAAATGCAGGGCAGCGGAATAAAAGGTAAGTAGAGAAAATGGCCCTAGACCTTGAAACACAGAAACAGAGCTATGTCCAGAAACTTCTTCAGTTAAACCCTTAGTTAACGCTAATGAAAGGAAGCTACTCTACACATTTCTCGACATGAAATTCAAATGATTGAAACACAAAATGAGCAGCTATCAATGAATACCCTCCAACAAATGGCAGAGAATGAAAGTGCTACAAGATTTGGCACAGAAAAGTATGTCATAAGTTAAAAATAATATTCCACTCGACCACTGTTGAAAGTAAACACACATGAGGAGAATGCCTAAAAATGAGTTACTTAGAAAACGCATAAATCTCATATTTGATCTCTATACTCTTCACATCTATTCCTTTATCACTTGCTTTCGTTAACTTCCAAAATGCTGTGTAAATAAAACTTTGTTTTATATACATAGTTTTGCAGCATTTTGCTGGACACACCCAGACAGCAACACAACATGACTGTCAGTGTATGTGCAGGACGGGGCACCTTACAGCACCTGATCCTACATTTTCCCTACGCAGTCACCCTTGCATCATTATACAAGGGTGCCTGCATTTTCGCTATGCATCGATATGTTACACACGTCAATGAAGAAAAGCAGTGCAGCACTGTAATGTCTGAACTACGGCACAGCCCTGTGCTTCTACAGTGAGGGAACACAGCATTAAACTTCTTGCCCTAACGCTGGCCTACACCACTGTAGTTGTAAATATGCACAAATGGCTCACATACATTGACTTGGAAAAATAGTGGTACACTACATTGATGAACTGTCAATGTCTCATCAAAGTATATACACAAACCAGTCCAACCCAAAGTACAATGTTGAAAAATATCAAACATTGAACAACTTATCTTTGTTGGGAGAGGCAAATGTAGTGATTTACATAGTTCAAGATGCAGGCAACTAAGTACCACCCAAAATTCCTACATAAGGGAAACAATACTGTGGGAGTTCAATGCCTCATTACCTACTGTGGTTTTCAACTCAGAGAAATTTTGAAGATTCCGATTTATTCTGCACACTATCTCTATGAAATGGCAGAACTTACCTTTGTTAGCCTACATATCATGCATGTCTGTTGATCCCAATCAAACAGCAGAATGACAGTAGCCTGTCCCTAGAAGATGACGTTAATCACATTTTGATCCCAAAAACATTTTTGGGAATGAATCTGATGTATCAAATTACTTACAAACGTTCTCGCATTCACATTAAACATCATTGACACCACAAATTAATAAACACTATGCCTTTATTTTTTTTTAAAAGTACCTTGGCTAAACCTACATCTAATAAACTATCCTAACCTACACTATTCTAACTCATGCTAATTATACTAAACATTAACCTAAATACCTTAGCTTAACCTATACACATAACAACATATATGAAACATCAACCCCCTCCCCCTTAAGGCACATGTTGAGACGGGACAAAGACAACTTAACCTTAACATACACTAACTAAACATATTTCCTAAACAAATATATATATATATATATATATGTTTCACAGTTTTTGCTCCTTCTGCCTTCCCCCGCCCTCTGCAGTGGATCGCTGGTAGTTGGCGAAATAAAGCGATCACTCGGAGGTATTATGCAAACACCAGAAGTTAGTTTAATCCAGGTTACGCGTTTCGCTTGCACAGCAAGCTTGGTCACACAGTGTTTTGTGGGAATGGGCTGGCAATAAATAGGAGATATGGAAATCAAGGGGGGACTACAAAATACATATATTACTGTGGCAAAATGGCATCCATTTTGTAGTGTTCACTGATACACTCAAATGTATTAAAAGCATACACAAATAATACTCGCAATGAGAGTTTGTATTACGTCATACATAAATTTCCAAAGTGGATAGGATGTCCCACCTATGAAATTAAATCAAACATATAAAGGGGCTAAAATCTGTGATTTAACCGGAGTACTGTAGTCCCATGACAGACCTGAGTATATATGGCCTCCATTTTGTAACGTGCATCTTGTTATACATACATGCATATTGTTAAACAGTCTTGTTGTTGTATCAAGATTGTCATATTCATACAAGTGTTATATACAAACTATACAAATATAAAATATTGGAGTATTGAAACTCCACTCGGCCTAGTGCCTTTGGAAACCTCTGAACAGACTGTGTTATTGTTAACCAGTCTGCCGTGGTCAGACCGTAATATATGGTAAGAAACTACACCATATTCTTCTGCACCATACTCTTCTGCAGAAAACATTGTGCTCGGCAAGTGCCTGATAATGTTCTAAAGTTATATCTGAGTACGATTCGATCAGAGAGAATGCCTACCCCTAATAAGTTAGATACTTGGCAAAGTGCCCTAAGACTACATTTGGTAGACCCTGCCCCTATATGTAGGAATGTTGTCAGCCTTTGCCAATACACCAACATTACACCCAGTCGTCCACCAAGGATACATGTGTAAAAAAGTGTGTATCTGAAAAAAATGTGTGTATGTGAAAAAAATCTATAAAGTAAAAAGTAAAAAATGACATATGACGTAAAGAGAAAGTTAATTTTAGGAAAGTAGATCTCTTATCTGTCTAGTCGGACCCTCCATCATGACGGTTGAAGAAAAGGGTAGGGGGGGTTCAGTGAAGTCGGTTCTCAGAGTCTGCCCCTTCCTTTTCTCCTGTGTAAAAAGAAAATGACGAAATTAAGATATCATTAAAAATCCATGAGAAATCTCACAGTGTGGATTAAAACTTATGTCAAAACCAGAATATGCTCTAGTATATAGCATGCATGTTCAGATAAGTAAACAGAATAGTCTACAACAAGAAGAAGATCTAAGCAACCAGTTGCCTGTGCTGTCACATTATTCATGTAAATGAATGCTCATTTCCTCATCTTGATTGAGCCCTTCCGGGTTTTTAGTTTGCAGGTTAATTATATGCCAGGATTCTTTTTTGCGCAGCTGAAGGACTCTGTTTCCCCCTCTATGTGTGTATTCAATCTGTTCTATAGCAAAGAAAGTAAGTAGGGAATTGTTATAGAGATGGTACTCCGCAAAGTGTCTTGCCACGGGGTAGTGAGGGTCTTTGTTAGTAATGGCCCTCATGTGTTCCAACACCCTTTTCTTGGTGGCTAGTGTGGTGCTGCCTACGTATCTTTTCTTGCAGGGGCATTCAAGGATATAGATGGTAAATACGGTGCCACATGTGAGGAATTGTTTGATCATTTTTTCCCCTGTTGGTGTATGATAGGACTTCCTCATGGACCTATTTCTGCAGTCCTTACAATGACCACAGGGGAAGAAGCCTTGGAGGTTAATCTGTGTGTTCAGGTTTTTGTTGGTAATATCCCCTTTTACCAGGAAATCCTTCAGATTTCTTCCCTTTCTGTATGTTATATGTGGTCTATCTTGTATAGTGTGGCCTATGACTGGGTCACTAGTGAGGATATTCCAATTCCGTGTCAGAATTTTAGCTATTTGTTTGGACTCCCTATTGTAAGTAAGGATCACTCTGGTTGTTGTGTCCTCCTCCGTGTTAGGTTTGTCTCTCAATGTTTCCTCTCTTTCGATTTTGTCAACTTTGTCTCTAGCTCTGTTCAAGACCCAATCAGGATACCCTCTTTCTCGGAACCTAGTTATCATGTTTTCTTGTTCGATCAAGAAACTTTCTTGTGTACTGCAGTTTCTCCTTGCTCTCAGCAGTTCGCCAAACGGAATGCTCCATTTCAGTGTTTCAGGGTGACTGCTGAGAGCAGGAGAAGACTATTACCTGCTGTGGTTTTCCTGTGGAGTTTCGTGGTTATTCTGCTGTTTATCATTTCTTCCACCACATCGAGGAATTCAATTTGTATTTTGCTGATGGTGTATGTGAGGTTCAGGTTGAAAGTGTTGTTATTAAGTTCTCTGATCATGTCTAAAGCACTTTCCTCACTTCTTTTCCACACCACAAACAGGTCATCGATGTACCTGTACCACCTTATTATCTTGTTGTATCTGGTGTCTAGCTCGAGTTTTCTGAGAACTTCCTCTTCCCATACCCCCAGAAACAGGTTAGCAAAACTGGGGGCAAAACAAGTACCCATAGCAGTGCCGAGGATTTGCTTATACATAGTGTCATTGAATAAAAACATGTTATTAAGGAGACAAAATTTCATAAGTGTTAATAACATTTCGGTATGTTCCAGGTAACAGATTTCGCGGGTGTTAAGGAAGTGTTGGCAACAAAGGACACCAAGCGAGTGATCAATAATAGAGTATAGTGAATTGACATCCATGGTAATCATAAGATGGTCTTCTTCCCACACGATGTCCTTGATTTTGCCAAGGAAGTTTTTGGTGTCTCTTATGTGTGAGGGAAGTTTCTCTACATAAACACGGAGAAAGTGGTCTATGTATTTAGAAATATTTTCCGTGACACAGCCAATTGAGGATACAATCGGTCTGCCCGGTGGTACTTCTGGATCCTTATGTACCTTAGGTAACAGGTAAAAAATGGGAGTTCTGGGGTAATCACACTTCAGATAACAATATTCTTCCCATTGAAGGATACCTTTGTCTTTGTATTCAGTAGGTATTTCCCACACGCTGACAATACTTGCGTTGTACTCATGTACATTGGTGGTGACATAGAATCTAGTTTCTTTGAGTTGTTTAGTGGCTTCAGCAACATAGGCTGCTCTATCCCAGAGTACAATATTGCCTCCTTTATCGGCAGGGCGGATGATGATATTCTCATCCTCATTCAGAGAATTAATAAATTGCCATTGTTTTTTCGTAAAGTTAGTGGGGGCAGAGTTTTTGTTGTGTTTGCGTTTCCGGAATCTGATCAAATCTTTGGTGGTGGTCTCATGAAAAGCATCGATATTGTCGTGTGGCATGAGTGGCAGGAAGATGGATTTAGGTTTGAACTTGGTATTTGCTGGTAGGTCAGTTCTGAGGATAGATTGTTCTTCGTACTGATCTAGACCTGATTCCTGGTAGAGTTCCTGCATAGCCATAAGTGTGTCCCTGTCTTTAATGTTCAGAAACGTGTTGGGTTCACTAACTGGTCTTTCATCAGACACATCAGGTGTACCTTTCAAAGTGTGCCATTTTTTTAACTTCACTTTTCTCACAAATTTAAACATGTCTACTCTTGTCTCAGGATAGTTAAAAGAGTTGGTCGGGCAAAAGGAGAGGCCTAGGCAGAGCGTGCGTTTTTCAAACATGGATAGAGGTCTATATGATAAATTTAAGATAGTTTTGTTTACCATGTCATCATCCATCATTTCTGGTTCTTCTGGCCCATTTGTCTTGTTCCCATAAGCCATTTTCCTCGTCCTCTGCCTCTTTTGTTCTCTCTGTCGTTGTTGCTTCCTTCGTCTCCAGTTCCTTCCTGGTTTCTTCCTCGTCTGGACCCCGACCTCGTCCTCTCCCTCGCGTTTTCACTGGTTGGACAGTCCGGGGTATCTCCCTCCTTGTCCTCAAGACTCGAAATTCATCCAAAAAAGTTGGCTGTATTCTTCGACCCGATTCCCTTGACATTTGAGTGTTTTGTGTGTGGCGTTCTTCCACTTCCGCATCACTGCTTGCTATGGAATCCGTTCCGCTCACATTTTCGGTCTCACTTTCTAGGGGTTCTCCAAGGGATAGCTTTTCATATAGGTGGTCATATTTATGGGAGTAGGTTAGTATACAGCCGCTCTCGTAGTCTATGCAGTCGCAATGTAGTTTGCGCTGCTTACGGGCTTTAATATCCTCTTCGTAAGTTTTCAGTCTAAGTTTTAGGTCATCCACATATTTCTTTATTATATCTTGTTCTTTGTGGCTCTTGAGTTCATCTTCCAATGTTTTCAGTTCTTGTAGAAGTGACTCTCTATCCTCCCAGGCATACTTCACCAGGATGGTTAGCATTTGTTTGGAGCTATTCACAGAGTTTTCCGACCATTCTTCCAGCATCCTGGGATTGGGGGATTCGTACGAGGGAGTAATGTAGATGCGTAGCCCTCTAGGTACCATATCTTTTTCAATGTAATCTTGTAGTGAGATGGCTTCCCACCACTTTGATGTTTCTGACTTCTTTATCTTTTCTAGTCTTCTTAGCTTGTCCTGTAGAGTAGTGTCCTTGGCTTTGGTTTCTATCCTTGCTTGTCCCTTATTTGGTGCCCTGGCAAAGAGACTGAGGGCCGCTGCCCTCCTCTCTGATTCTTCTTCCATGTTCTTGATTTCAACTGTAGCATGCGCAACTATGTGCAAAAAAATGTGGACTGCGTGTGAAACTGGAGGTATTCTGGTGCACGCACCTCCCCTTCACGAATGTGAGGTTCCTGCTGCTCGTGGTGTCAAGAGTAATGATAGCGTGCTGTTACTGGCTAGCACGATCTGATCACAATGTCAGGTAAAGTACTGAGGATTGGGTGGATTTCCACACTGTGCACCGACTCAGTAGGTTAATACCGGGAAGTTTCTAGTTCGGTGCCTAGCTCTTGATAAATCGTTACTCTTGAAAAGTACTGTGTCTAGTTCATCAAATGTGTGGAAAAGGAAGAGCGTTACCAGTGATCAAAATCAAGTTTATCAAATTTTACAAGTTATTCTACGAGACTGGGAACCGGTAAAGGTTCAAGAGTTCTAAGGGCACAGAGTTCCTTAACAACTAATGAAAAGGAAATGAGGTAAAGTTGTGGCAACTGGGGAACGGTTTTATCTAAGTTTTCTTCCGCCCGCTGTACCTGTTTGGCAGTCTCCGTTCCATGCCGCGGACAGGCAGGAAGGCGAGAAGGACACGCGTCCTTCGACCCGTCTCCCTCCCCCTCCCAGTACCCCCGTGCAGCCCCAATCGGAGTGCCTACCTGCAGGGTTCAGAGTTTCACGGGCTCCGGTGTTGTCCGTAGGCTCTTCTGCCTCACTTCCTCCGCTCCTCGGGTTCAGCTGTTTTTCTCCGTCGACCCGTCTTGCCTCGTTATTTCCTCTGTATCCTGTAGCTCTGTCCGGGAGCCGGATCCGAGTTGTTTTCACGGTTCACTGGGTCAGAGCTTTAACATAGTTTTGCGTCTGCTCTTCTCCTTTCCGATACGCCCTCCCAGTCAGTATGCGCGATCACGCGCTCCCAGATCACGTAGACAGAAATTGCTCCGGTACCTGATGCCGTTGCATCCGAGATGGTTTCTCTTGATATTACACGCTTTTCTGCTTATATATATAATCTGAATTCTCCGCTCCTCATTTTCACTGGAACACCACGGGCACGGACCACATTAAATTGGTGCAATTTTATTTTTTATTTGTAACAGTCTGCTGTTGTGTATATATATATATATATATATTTTTTTTATAAAATGTTTTATTAAACAAGTACAAAAACATTAAACCCCCCCTACCCAAAGGAATAGGAAACTCAACCCAAAACACTATGTAAAACTCTAAACTAATGTAAAACCTTACCTACATCTAACACTAAACTAAACCTACTCTAAACCTACACTTAACACTACATAATACTATATATATAAACAAGATATAAGTAAAAACAAAGGATTTGGAGGACTGTACAAGGGGCATTGTCCAAGCAGATGTCGCTCAGAAAGGGAGCCCCAAGGCACTGTTAATGTCTTGAAGGTGGGTTAACACCTCCGCCATGTCAACTGATGACACTCTAACATTCAGGACCAACAATAACCTGCGGTCCTCCAAGGTGTATGGGGTAGCCTGTCTATGTGTGGTCGGTGGTGCTGCTGCAGCCGGTTGGGCAGCTGTAGTTGGTGAAGCAGGTGGTGCTGGTGCAGCCGGTTGAGGAGCTGATGTTGTTGGGGCAGGTGCCGCATGTAGACCTGAAGATGGCACTGATTATGGGGTTACACTTTGTATCCCTGAAGTGCTTGGAAGTTTCTCACTGTCACTCTGGTGCCTGGAAGTGGCAGCACACCACTCTGTCTTCTTGATTTTGGGGCACCCTGGGGAATGGCCTTCCACCGTCATGCTGCCCTCTCCTCATTTACCTCTTCTCCATTGCACAGTACCCCTTTGCAACTCGGTGAATATGCTTGTATTGGTCCTTGCGCTACTTGAATACCCTGGATGCCTCAGGTGACATGTTGTCTGTAATGAAAAGACACACATGACAAGATGTAAGAACCAAGACAAAGAACAAGGTCCAGCAAGTATCTTCCACACTAAAGTGTATAACAACAGGATCTTTACACTCTTAACAACTCTTTGCTACTCCAAACATGATCTGGCAAGTTACATGTGAAGCAAAACTCTTATCACAACCTGACATCAATAGCGACATGTTAATGTATGGTATGGCACATATCAATGGCAGAGTCCAGGAACAACAGTGGAAGGTTAGCTAAGTTGAATGATGACGTTGACACAAACTCAGACAGAGTCTACCAGGAGAATGTACCCAAGGAGACTGAGTTACAGGCCCTTTGCAGACCCAGGGCATGACATTTACCCAAAGACATAGGATGCACTGGTTGTAATAGTGGAAGACCACTAAGTACCAAAGTGTTACTCTTATACAGCAGTTACCCAACTAACTAATCCTCCACCACTACATAGTTGGATGTGTCTCCACAGCTACACATCCAGGAATCATGCTGTATACATCTAGTTGAAGCATCTGAGTACACGTATGTCACAACTCAGCTATTTGAAACACAACATGCCATATATTTTTCACATTAGAAGTAAGACAGGAAACAATGGTTGAAAGTGTGGTCGGGCACATCACAATGTATCAACCTTGTATTTACTTATTGCAGTCAGTTATAGGTCTGGATTAGACCACTCATCCTACATTGTCACGTACACCAGATTCCATCTTGTGTAGGAGACTGCCTCATTGTAATGATACTTGTCACTGACAAGTGTTGCTCCAATGCTCTGTTCCTCAGTGACTGCTACATCATGCCTGTGTGCACATGGATTCCATGTCTCATCAAACACATCACCAACATCCCTCCAACATACTGTTGTCTGCATGTACACTGTGAAACACAGATGCATCGGCTGAAGTAACATACACAATTTGAACATATGGACACAGTGAAAGGGCTACAGGAACTTCGCAAGATTCACATACTCACAGAGTCACTACAGCCTACCCCATGTTTATTTTATTTTCTGTAGCCATACAACGTGTGCAAATGCTGCCATGTACACATCCTACACTACCAAGAAGGCATATTCCCTTGGGGAGGTGAAAAAGAAGTCGCAGTCGACTTCACAACACAACGCACATTGAAGGTACATGGTGTAACTACTTCACACAGTATTAAGGTCTGTAGAAGCATCAACATGTCACACCATCAATTTCAAAGTTGAAGGATGGACCCAATAGATACCATAGTACGGAATATCAAATTAAAAGAATGTATGGGGGCACCCTTTGAGAAGACTGGTGTAGGATGGTGTCATTTAAAATTGGTTGACAATCTGCTTCAACGTGTAGAAAATGGATGGGAGCAAGGAATGTGCCATATTAAGGCTCACCCAGCAGTTTTCCAAGACAACAGTGCCATATTTTGCTGCCTAGCACCAACACAGGCACCCTTGCACAATGGTGCAAGAGTGCCTACATTGTCAGGAGGCAGCTAATTTTGCACCAGTGCAGGGCAAAACACTGAACTGAATCATATTGTTGTAAGTACAGTGCAGGGGTGCATTTCCAAACTAGGGATGCAGCCGCGTAAAGCAAAGAAGGCTAATGCTGTGCTCCATCACTTCAACATAATTATGGCCCAAAATCTTCTCATGATGCTGCCTCATCATGGTAGAGGTGATATCCATGTAATGCACACCCAGGGTGTGTTCAACAATATACCGGACCAGTAATCACAATCAATCAATTTTTGGAAAACAACATACATGGACCAAGGCACTCACCAGTAGCGTGTGTGTCCCTGAAGGCATCAATGTCCCCTTGAGCGAATAATGGTCGTCTAGCTGTGACACAAAAAGAGTATTTATCAGTCATTGATGTATCACATGTGTCATGTTCACTATTGAAGTCAGCTACATACAAATTTGAAATTATTACATACATGTCTGGTTTCATGTTGCCTACATGAAGGGATGTGAATTGACTGTCTGACACACAACACATGCCCAATGCAGGATTGTGGAGTACGAGACGATCTTGCAACAATACATGATTATATTGTGACTACAAATTGAGGGACATATTTACAAGCCCCTATTGCCACCACAGCATCACTTTTCTTGACGTTGTGGTGGCGATAGGGGCTTTGCTATATTCACAGGCTGCGTTAAGCCACTTGATGTGGCTTAATGCCACCTTGTGAATAATGCACCCTTTCAGCCTGAAGGGGGCGAGCAATGGGTGTTGTGGTAGGTGTTCCACCACAATGTACATTGTTTTTGATGCTGGCTCATATTTACAAGGGTGGCGTAAATTAATTAAGACCAGTGAAAACCTGGTTTTACCCTTGCGCAACGAGGATAGAAGTTTAATTTCATCCCGTTTTGGCTCTTTCCATGTGTGCTGCGTTGATGCTAGTCAGGTTAATTTTTAACAAAGTTTATGGCATCATCCTGTTGCGTAAATTACATTTTTTCAATGAATACAGTTGTTACCATGGAACACACAGTGGGATAGTAGAAAACATTTGTCATGTACTCACCACCTTGCCTGCCAAAAATGATCCCCAGGTTATCCAACAGGTCTACCTCATGTCCAACACAATCTTGCCATCTATGTTTCCACTGGTGGACAGTCCTGTCAACTCTGAAGATCCGCAGCATGTGGTGACGGATGCGGTCCCACCTCAACTTCCATACCATGACGCCATACCCCTGCAGTACATGGCCCCCACTCTCCACCATTCTTGGCAAGAAAAATCTTACCAGTCAGAGGAAAGCCCCAAATGCTTCCTCTGATAGCCTGACATCCCTACCCTCACCCAACATCTCCCACAACACAACTAGCCCTACTATTAAAAGAAAAACCCAATTAAATAAAAAGCAACTCTCTATATATAACAAATATATCCTGTAGACAAACACCTGACAAGATAATTACTAAAATTATAAAACATGGAAAGACAATGACACAGGACTTGACAGAGACAGTAGGGACAGCAGACTACATACCAAACTACTCTCTCACACCACAAAATCAGCAGACACCGCCAAACACCTCCACAAAGCTCAATAGACACTCACAGTGTGATTAAAAGTGAAAGTAAAAGTGTGCAGCACTCCTCCATGAAACAGGATGCATGCTGACATCACTTCATGGCCGTTTGCGGCCCGTTTTGGGAGTTAGCTTGAATTTTTTTGCCGCAAAAGGTATAGCAGGAATTTTGCATTGTAAACACAGGTACTTTGCGAGTGTTTTCCATACGGGAATGAAAAATGTAACGCTTACTTGAAACACGTCAAAAAAATTGCTGCTAAGTGATCAGCAAATGTACCATATTTCATGATATTGCATGCCTAACAACACTGTATGGCTATGGCATGTGATCTGTGTTGCGTATGTGACTTTATTTAATCTGATATGTTTTGATATCAGAAATTCTGAACATGCACTCCTTCCTCACATTAATGCATATCCATATATTATAAGGTTGGATAGTTAATGCATGCTTCAGTGGTAGTCATACTGATTGCCATAGGTTGTATGTGTGGCTATATACGAGGCTGCTACATAACACATTGCTGTAAGGTGTGTACCACTGTAATGGGCTTGCGACACACAATAACTTGTACAACAAGCATTCACTACTTGTATTGAAGATTTATAATAATGCATACAATGCGAATGTTGACTACAGATTCTCATTGGAGGATTTGCTTGGGTGGAGGCAATGACGTGCACATTTCCACTGGTTTGTGCAAAGGCACTCAACGTGGCTTAACACCGCATGGTCCATGGTATCCGTGCAACACCACTCAGATACAGTAACTGGTTGTGATATAGGTGTGGATAAGGAGAGTTCAGCACAACTTTCAGAACTTTTGAGTCTTGTCCAGAATTATACCTGTGGGGCTGTGTGGACTATGTGTCTGAGGCCATATGTGCATATATGTGTGAGTAGATGGAGGGTTAGGATGATGTGACACACATGTAAAATGTTGGTGTGTGTTCATGAGTATTGTGTACATTCCTGGAGAGATACAACCATATGTGACATGACCATTTCATATTTGGTGTATGGTCGTATTTGTGTTTAACTGTGCTTGCAAATGGAGAATATATTTTGAAATGGGTAGTTGTAATAAATACATAGATTGCACACATTATGCCATCTGCATTTGAAATGTTGTTGTGGCATTCCAGAGGATAGTGATGCCACTTCATTGTGCTACCATGTTTTTTTGTGGTATATCTTGTAAAATACATTTGCGTTTTATGCTGTGATTCAATGTATGTTACTTGCAGGCTTTGGGCATACTTGTTGGTATCCCTGACTCATTTTAGTCATGCATCTGTCAGCTTTCTTTTTTTGGTTGTCAACGCACAGTAAGTGTGATAGGATGAGGATAGTGCCAGTTCTCAACATTAATTGCCATGCCACACTCATGTTGGTGGACATGGGACATCCACACATTATTGGCATTGCATTGCCATCTCAAATGGCCTACGTACACAATAGTAAATGCTGATGTTTTCACAGTTGTCCCATGGCTAACCTATGCGTCAGTGTTTGTGCTGCTAAAATTATAGCAATGTAAGGGCGTTGCAGTGTTGAAAGATGAGTCATACACAGTGTTTGTGATGCTAGACATTTCCAAATTTGTCATACAGTGACACGTGTCAGCTATGAAGTCAGTATCACTTGCAAGTGTGAAATATATGTGTATGATCGATGTAAGACGCAGTCCCTGCACTGTATTGGTGTATCCGTTAGTCTGGCTCAACTATCCTTTGATTCTTCTGCCTCCCCACCGTCAAGTTGATCTAGTTCACCACTGTATCTATCTTTCTGAGTTTTGCCATAAAACATTTTTCCAGTGGCACAGATTACACCAAGAGATTTTTGGTCTCAACTTTGGAATAGATTTGAGAAGTGTGGCCCCAGCTACATCAATGCAACATGCACACATTGTCTTGTCTCATAAACTCTTATGAGAAGATGGACCTGATGGTGCTTAGGGCACAACACAACAAGCACATTGTATTTCACAATGAAGCCCATATGCTTTCTGTAGTTCCGATGCACAAAACATTTTAGAAATCCAGGTCATGGTTTTGTTAGTGCCATATAACCTGTTGGGTAATTGCTCTGTGTGACACTATTGGTTGGAGCACGTAAGTTTTCAAGATTGTCCCCTTCTGAAGTCACAAAGCAAGCATAGAATATTTTGGTGAAGTGATTGTTTATTATACTACAACATGAGGTGAACATATAGGTGCCAAGCTATACATAAGCAATGTAACAGTGAGGTGACATTATGTGAAGAAGTTGTTGACGATGGCATCCCTCCTCAATGTTGCAGCTGCAGAAGTGGAAGGTTGGCTCAGGTTCACTTCTTCCTCAAGCCCATCCTCAGGATTTTCCATCTCCTATTGGTCATCAGGCAGAGGTGTATTTGTCCTTACACAAATGTTGTGTAGTATACAACAAACAAGTATTATCTTGCAGACCAAGGCTGGGCTATAAAGGAGCCTTCCACCTGAAATGTTCAGGCACTGAAACCTTGATTTGAGGACTCCAAATATTCTTTCTACTATGGTCCTTGTAAGGCCCAGTGCCACATTGTAGTCTCTCTGTGCCTGTGTGTGTCACTTTGATGGGTGTCATCACCCATGGCAATGGTGCATAGCATTAGTCAGCTGAAACAGAAAATGGAGAAAAGGTACATTAGTCTATTATCATGATTTGTTATAGGATTAAATTTTTATAATTTGTGTCCAATGTGCAGCATTCTACATTCACCTTCCACATGGTGTGCTACAGACAAATAACCTGCATCTATGCCATTAACTTGCCTTCTGTTTACAGCATACACATCACTAAAATGCCATTTGCCCGGTCCTGTGTAATACCTACATAGTGTAAGTGTCAGGATGTATGGGTACCTTTACACAAATTTGTCACTCATCATCCTTATGCTCACATGCCACATGATAATGGCTGTAGGAGTTACTTCCATTAGTGCAAAAATGTTTTTACATTAAATTATCTGAATATGAAAGTTACAATGTGTCAGGCATGGACATGAGAACAGATGCTTTTGGCCCTGTGAGTTTTGATCTTCACATGTTAGTATTAACTGGCCATTTTTTGAAGACCATACATTCTTTAGTATGTGTGAATGGAGGTTCGACATTGACATTGGCACAAGTATACTGCATACACTGCAAGGCAAGACACCTTGCTGCAAGTGTATACCATATCTTTGACAATGTTTGTTATCCATTCATTGTGTGTTTTCGCTGGCACCTGCAGTGCTGTTTACCCCTGTGACAAACACCCTGGTAGATGTAGTTATTAGTTGTGATAGGAGATGTGTTGTATGTATGCAATATAAAGTGTACTTGCTGCACAGTCTGGTCCCTTGGATGAAAGCTAGGGTAATAAAGTTTCTCTCAAATATTTTCTGGTTGTTTACATTGTCTGCTATATATATATATTCCATTAGTTGTGTTCTGTTAAGCAGCATTGTCTAGCATGACTATTGCAGTACTAGTGTCTGTGTATCATTTGCTTACTCATAGAAGTGTATAATGTAAGCTCTCCTCTTGCCCATGGGAACACCTTCTGGACCACTGAGTTCACAACAGGGATGAATTGCTTCCTCATTGCCTAGTTGTAGCTGTTCAATATGAAGTGTGCTTACATAAATATCTGGGAAAATGTCTGGAAGTGCACATTGTTCATCATGATGTTTGATGTGCCACTGTACATTGGTGATTGTGTAGAGGGCGGAGTTAACCTGAATGCGGAGCAAAGTGTTATGTGCTTTTGTTTGACATACACAACATCCATGTTGTTCATGCTTAAACAAAATTTATCAATGACGTATTTGCATGACTGAGCTGACACCATTGGTGCATTGTGGACGTGTTATCTTGTTTTGTGGAGCAGACATTAGGTTATGTAATGCATATGTCAAAAACCTTGAAATGTAAGTTGAGTTACTCCCTCTTACATTAATTGATACAGGTTAAAGGGAATAATAATGGTGTATATGAGGATGATCCCATTGCTTCTGTATCCTCAGTTGGGATTATGGAGGGTGGCACGCCACTTGAACACAGTGAACTGGATGCACTACATTGGAGGTGTATGTTGAGGTTGTGGTTTCACAATATCTTGAGTGTTGTGGGCTAACAAAATATCCATGGAAGACAATGTTGCAATTTGCTAAGTGCGTGATGTCCTTTCTTGTGGGTTGCCTTACTGATTACCTATTGGTATTTGAAACGCTCAGCATTATTTCTTCACATGGCCAGGTAGTGGGACAATGGCCATGTCCTCCACCATAGCATCATGCTAGATGACAGTACACCATCCATGAGACATGTTTCTGTGGCCCATAATGTCAACATGACCAACAACAACAGGGCATAGGGTAGCACATGCTATACATGATTGAGCATGGGAGATTGTGACAGATGTGTTTGACATCCCATTCTTAAATTTCATCTGTGGCAGGACTGGCATTGTAAGGGCTAAGGGAGAAACTTAACAACAGTGGCAACATTTTATATTAGGTTACGAATCAGAGGATTTAGGAACTGTGACCCACAAAACAGGAATTATGAACTTTTTTTATTTTTTTTATTTGCATTTTCCAACAAAAATACAAACCAGTGGCATTTATTACACAGTAGAACAGTACAGCTTAGTCCGTCATTTTAACAATAAGAAAAAATAGCAGCGATCGTGACAGTATCATAAGCATTTCCTCCTTCGGGTAGCCATGCTTGACATAGGTTGTGAATAGTAGACAATACAATAATACTTTATGCATTTGGCCCTGTAGCACATCCAGGCTAATAGGATAGGGAATAATCAGCCTATGTGGCCTCCACCTATACATCTTGTCCCACAGACTGCCGCTTGTACCCCGAACCCCCTCATACAGCGTAATCCCAGAGCCCCTCGGCCCCACCTATACTCCCGCTATGTCCACAGTTCCCAGCCAGCTCACAAATGGCTCCCATATATCTCTGGGACGGGAACGCATCGCATTAGCTCCCAGTATTCCGCTAGCTGGGTCTTACAATAAGTCACTTCTCTAATCCACTCCTTCGTTGTCGGAGGGTTTGTAGCCCCCCAATGTATCGCCACCTGCCTCCTTGCCATCAGCAATAAAATGGCTGGCAATTTCCTTGTCTTGGGCGGTATATGAGGGACAATCCCCAGGAGTGCCACCCGAGGCGTGCATGGCAAGGATATCCCCGTTATGCTTTCTATATATTGTATAACTTGAGCCCAAAAATTTGCTATTGGCCTACATTGCCACGCTAAGTGTATAAATGTTGCTTGTGGTGCTCCGCATTTCCAACAGTTGTCATCTGGGCGCAGCCTCATACGTCGCAATTGTATGGGAGTTCTGTAGAATCTGTGTAGGTATTTAAAATGAATTAACCTGAGCCGATAGTTCGGGGTTAACTGCTCTAGCTGTCTAAAACTAAAGGTCCACTGTTCGTCTGTGAGGTTACCCCTCCCAAGTCCTCCTCCCATGCGGCACGGGCTATCGACGCTGTAATCGGGTGATCTCTTTGTGTTATAGTGTATAGTCGTGTGATCAGCCTGCGACTTGACTCGACAGTGAGAACGTTTCCAACGCCGCCAGTTGCGGAGGGGGCACCGGAAACGTGTCGAATTTCCGTCTGCAGGTTGCCCGCAGCTGATAGTAAAGTAGCATGTCTGCCGCTGAGGGGGCTGTAGGCCCGCACATCTGCTGCAATGTAAGGAAGGTATCCCCAGGATACAGGTCCTGACCCGTCTGAACCCGGTGTATCCTAGCCCGCGCCTGCGCGTGTCTCTCCATCAGTGGTGGCAGTAGCGGATTGTCCGCCAAGGTCATAGATGGTGCGTATAGCACGTCCTTGTGGGCTCTCCTGCAAAGTCCCTCCCACGCCCATCGGAGCGCCTCCACAGAATCTACCTCATTGTGCGGGCGCTTAAAAGGTTGGTAGATAGCCGTCTGAAGTGGCAGGGGAGCTGCCCGGTCTAACTCAACAGCCACGTGAGGCTGGAACGGTGTGGGGTGCACCCAGTAGTGGAGAAACTGCGCCTGCGCGCAATACGCGTATAGGGCAAAGTCCGGAGCTGCCAGCCCCCCCTGTGCCTGCGGGAGTGTGAGTGTTTCCCAAGATACCCTTGGTTGTCATCCCGCCCAGACCAGTTCGATCATCAAGGGGCGGAGTTTGTTAAAGAAATGCGTCGTGAGGGGGATGGGGATATTTACAAATAGATACAGTAATTTGGGCAGGATGACCATTTTTGCCACTGCTACGTGGCCTATCAGGGATAGGGGTAGAGTCTTCCACTGTCATACTCTGTCAGTTATCCAGTCTAACACCCTGCCATAGTTGTGTGTCCAGAGTTCCTGGATGTCATTACTGATCCACACACCCAGATATCGTGTCAGTTCAGTCGCCCATCTTATAGGGTATTCCGTGTCAAACGCCTTAGTGCCAGGTGTCAGTGGGAATATTATCGATTTGCTCCAGTTTATGTCTATCCCCGATAGCCCCCCATATCGTATCAGCTCTCGCGTCATGGGTGGGAAATTGTCCTCCGGATTCACCATATACAGAGTGATATCATCTGCATACATGGATATAGTGAGCCCACGCGTCATGAAGCCGATGCTCCTGTTTGTGTGATGCTGCCGAATCCGAGCCGCCAGCGGCTCGGTGGCTATAACAAACAGTAATGGTGACAGAGAGCAGCCTTGTCGCGTTCCTCTTGTGATAGTTATCGGGTGGGAAATCAGCCCGTTAACACGTAGGCGTGCCGTTGGTCTGGTATATAGGAGTCTAATTTGATTGATAAATAAAGGGCTCATACCTAGTCTGTGCAGGAGCGGGAACAGAAATCCCCACTCTAAAGAATCAAAGGCCTTGGTGGCATCTAATAATGCTGCCACCGCAGGCACATGGGGAGCGAGGTAATGCATAAGAGCGAACAGTGTTCTCAGGCTGTGGGAGGTGGATCTCCCCGGTATAAAGCCCGACTGATCCGGTCGGACTATCAAGGGCAATAATGGTTGTAGCCGAGTGGCCAATAATTTAGCAAAAATCTTGGCGTCAAGATTAATTAGTGAGAGTGGCCTGTAGGAGTCACATTGCGTGGGTTCTTCGTCAGGTTTCAGTATAGTTATTATTATGGCTTCTCGCATGGATTCAGGTTTAATGCCTGTCTCTGCAGCCTCCTGGTAGACCGCCAAGAGTCGTGGTGCCAGAATGTCAGAGTATTCTTTATAAAATTTGGCCGTCAGCCCGTCGGCCCCAGGCGCCTTGTCAGCTCTTAAGCTGCCTATTGCCTGCCGGACATCCTCCACGGTGAAGGGAAAGTCCATATACTCTCGGTGAGCTCTACCGAACCATAGTAGTTCCACTGTGTCAAAGTATTCCTGCAGGGCTTCTGCCGTTGGGTGGTGTCTCGAGGTGTACAGGTTTTCGTAAAATTCTGCCATAGTGTCGAGTATGTCTGGTGGTGTGCGCACTATAGTGTCCGTAGGGATGCGGAGCTCAGTAATGTATGTGGATCCGCGAGGGTTGCGAAGTATATTTGCAAGTGTTCTCCCGGGTCTGTCCCCTTGCCCATATTGTCGCGCTTTTGCGTGTTTGTGTAGAAATTTGGTTTCTCGGTCAGCTTCATCTTGATACTCGGTCAATTTGACTCTGAGTTCCGCCGTGATCTCCGATGTGGGCGCTTGGTAATGCTGTGACTCTAGCGCCCTTAGCTCTGCCTCCAGTCTGCTCAAGCATCCCCTATTGTCTCGTAGCACTCCTGACTGTCCCGCTATGCAGTGGCCGCATATCACCACTTTAAATGCGTCCCACAGGGTCCCCATCGTGTCCACAGAGCCCGTGTTCTGTTCAAAGTAGTCAGTGATATGTGTTCTGAGTGTTTCCCTAAATGCCGAGTCCGAGAGGGCATGAGCGGGAAGTCGCCACGTGTACGGCTGTATGTAGGGTAGTGGGACCGCCAGAGTCAACGAAACAGGAGAATGATCTGATAGCGTGCGAGCTTCATGTCGTGTTTCCACCACCCATGTGTGCATATCCCTTGGCGCCAGCCAAAAGTCCAGTCTGGACCATGCTTTTTGGTGCTGAGTGGCACACGTGCCCTCTCGGGTCGTGGGGTGAAGCGTACGCCACGAGTCCACCAGTCTTTGGTCTTGTATGATCCCCCTTAGCACAGCAGTGGCTCGTGGGTGATGTGTGCGGGATACCCCCTCTCTATCCATCTCGAGTGATAAAACAATGTTAAAATCTCCCCCCCATAGTAGTGCAGCATTTCTCAGTGTCTGTATCTTGTGCCACACAATTTGAAAAAGGCAGGGTCATCTATGTTAGGCCCGTAGGTGTTTGCTATGATCACTGGCTGATTGTATAGCGATCCTTTAAGTATTAAGTATCTGCCTTCTGTGTCTCTTATTGTTGTGTGTGTCTGCCAGGGCACTCCCTTCCTTATCAATATGGCCACCCCGCGGGAGTAACTTGAATAACTAGAGGTGTACACTTCCCCCCATCTGTTGTTTGACAGTCTCTTTGTCGTGTTATCTTTCAGGTGGGTCTCTTGTAATAAACATATATCTGAGGTATGTCTGGCAAGGTACGTCTGGACCAACCTCACCTTGCGGTGGTCATTAAGACCATGAATGTTCCAAGTAATACAATTTAGCTTAGACAGGTAGTGTCTGCGCACCTACGTGCTGCTCTTGTCCCATGACCTCGCATTTGAGTACCCGCTTATCAGACCTCACTCTTTGCCTGAGTTCGTGTGGCTGTGTTGGGAATGCCACCGTTTGGTTCCTCATTCGTGACATGCTGCGTATCTGTATTAGTCTAACCAACATAGCTGCAGTGTAGCGTATTTGCCAACAAAAAACTTGAACATCCCCTACCACCCTCCACTCACACCAACCCCACAGTCAGGTTGTGCATTGCTCATATCCCCTCCCGCATCAAAAGTCAACCCGCATAACATTTAGACAATGGGAATTATCCCGTGGGGGCATGGCTTTACCGGCATACGTCCCCGTAATCATTTCGACAGGGTGGCCGAGCAGTGTAGTTGCCTAACTAAACATTCAAGAACATCAGCGAGTAACAATTGTAAAATATGCAGGTGTGCAGCAAGCAGAGCTCTTTCTACCGGTGCACACCCTTTCCAGTTTTCAGTCATTATCACTTAGTTGGCTATTTGGAGAGTTTGCTGTTTCCGCGTTGTTGCGTTGTTGCTGTCTAGTCAGTTGTTTTGCATACTTCAGCGCCGCGGCAGCTTCTGTGAATATCAGTGGTTTACCACCCGTTTGTATTTGCAGCTTCGCCGGATATAGCATTGCATACTTTGTGCCAACTTTTTGAAATAGTTTCTTGGCGGGTAGGAATTCACGCCGTGCCGCCTGCACCGCTTGGGTGAAGTCGGGGTAAAACGCAACACTATTCCCTTGATAACATAGGTCTCCTCTCTCTCTCTCTAGTCAACCGGAGGATAGTGTCTCTATCTCTATAGTTGAGCAGGCGTGCTAGGATTGTTCTAGGTTGGGCGCCAGGAGGCGATCTCGGTCTCAGCGTGCGATGCGCGCTCTCCACTAGGAACATTGACGACAGTTCCTGCCCAAAGAGATCTCTCAAAAGGTCTTCCACAAATTTTTCCATGTTAGGAATATTGGTAGATTTTGGTATTCCCGTCAGGCGGATGTTGTTTCTTCGAGATCTTGCTTCCAGGTCTTCATTGCGGCCTTTAATTACGTCTAGCATGTTGTCCATTCGGAGGAGATGCTCCTGTGTGTCTGCCTGTCTGTCGTCCGAGTCTGAGACTCTGGTTTCCAGGGTGTCAATTCTGGCCCCATGGTCGTTTACTGTTTGCGTTACGGTATCCAGCCGCTGTACTAGGGAGTCCAGTTTTGCATCTATGGCCCTGAGGCTGAACTTCACCTCTCGGAGCATGCTTTTGACGTCGTCCTCCTGTTCCGGCTCCATCTGCGTTTCTGGCACCACTGTGATCGGCGTTGAGTTGATTTCCTGTACCCTGGAGGAGCGTTTCTCAAAGTTTATTTTTGCCTGCCTATTGTCTGGTTTCCCCATCGCCGCTTTCCGGGTGTAGCGCCTGTCTGTTGTCTGGATCGTCACACGGCCCAGTCCCTCCAGCGCTGCGGGCCTTACTCTTCTCCCCGGGTGTCACCTCCGTTCGCGGTGGTTATGATCTATGTTAGCAGGGTCCTCCTCTCTTTATCAGGGATATGTCCCTCCTACCTATTGATGGGACTCCTCTCCGCTTTATTGTCTCGCTTGTGTGCGGGGGTTTGCGTTGATTGTACTACTCTGCAGCTCCCAGATCATCTCAGGCCATATGGAAGTTTGCGCTATGCTGCAGGCTTGCTTGTGCATCCGTACCCCTCCCGTTAATGGCGTCTTATATCTGATGCGTCGCACATGCAGGTTTCGTGTTGCGCCTCGCAACAGTGTGGGGAGTATCTGGCTAAGCGCTTCTCTGCTGTGTCGTGCTCTATCTTACTCGTGATCTATCCGCTGTGGTCCTGACCCTGTGTGCAGGGAGCTTGCAGTTCAGAAAGGCGTGCACAAAGTTTTGTGGCGGGTCGCCTCTTTACTTTTCCTCGGACGCGGCTCACTTGTAGGCTACCGATCTCCCTCTTCCTCTCATTATTGCCCACCAGCCAGTTCTTGCGCTGTCCGCACTCGTGCTCCCTCTCGTGCCTCAACTGCTCTCCCTGAGGGGGGGCTTCGGGTACCTCAGCAATCTCCTCGACCAGTGTTTTATGCTCTGGGGTCACGGCTATTCACCTCCCACTGGGTTCGCCGTTACTCCCTCTCTGCCACTCACGCCGATTTCAGCTTCTGCCGTCGTTTTGTTCCAGGCCCCCGCTGTGGCTTGTATCTCGTTTACTGACGCTGTGCGCCGCTTACCGCTGCCAGCTCCCAGGGCGGCCGGGGTGTGAGCTCGCCGCCATCAGTCTCCCTCGCTCACCGCTGCCCCCTCTGTGTAGGCCTGGTTCACCCCGGCAAGTCTCCCCTCCGGCGTTTCTCTTACCGGCTTGTTCTGTCTCGCTCACTCGTTCGTCCCCTGTCACGGCCAGCTCTCGTGTCACCGCCTCCCTGCGCAATGTGATGATGTCTTGGCACCCCACACGACTCCTTTTGCACCCGAGTGTGACCGCCCGTGTGTCTCAGGCCGCTTTCGCTGGTGTAATCTTTCTCCGCGCGGCCGGCGCCATTTTGTCTGTTGCGGCCCGGAGCCTGCTCGGGCGTGCAGTGCCGGATTTCTCCCAAAGTGATGCTTTGATCTGCGTAGAAGTTTTACCGATCGTGGCGCTTCGGCTTCCGCCTCAGCTTGCCTGCTTTTTGAACGTGTGGAGTCTAGTTAAGCAGCGGATATCTGTCGGATAGTATGCTCGGCCGGCGGAGCCTCTCTAACAAGCGGCCATCTCGCAGCTCAGCTTGGCCACGCCCCAGAATTATGAACACTTGATGGACAACCTTTTGTTAGTTACAAAGCCATAGCAACAGCAGGACAGAAGGATGACAGACTGAAAATGAGTGTGAAAGGTAAGGTAATTGAAGCAGGATAGACCTTGAGTGCACATGCAACATAGGTCATGGTTTACTAATAGGAGTTTGCATGTGTCTATCAGACATCTGAAGGCGGTTCCACCCCCAAGAGCAAGGCTTTACTTTTTATTCACTAGAAAAATTTTGGAGAGGTGCCTTTCTAATCCAAAGGGACAGGGTCTCAAGACAAATTAAAAGCCAGAATGGATCCCTTTTGTGTCACTCACTCTCAGATTCACACCATTCATACCTGTATATCTTATATAAGTGAAGAGAAAATTCCCCTTCCTATGGGCATATGTAAAAACTCTCTAAACACCGACCACTGTATTATGTAAAAATGTCTGATTTATTACAAATTGGTATATATAAAATTAAAATATGCTTCATACAATATTTCATTATAATATTTTTAAAATCCACATTTTAAAATGACATACTATCTATTATGTCCAAAATGTCATCACAGATCTATCTCAAAATACTGTTCCTCTTCTGATAGCTGTGGGTAATAATAACCCTAAATTCTTCAAATACACAGATAATTAAAACCAAATCACATAAAAATACAAATCTTTAGCTCAAGTTGTCGACACAGCGTTTTGGTGTTTTTTTAGATTGGTTCACTCCACCTTCTTCTTTTTATTTTTTTTTATTTTTATTAAATTTTATAAGACAGTTCACAACAACTCTCGGTATATGATTATCAACATACATGAGTCAGCCAATTTGTCAAAAAAATCTGTTATCACAGTTTGCAATGGAGTTGTCACATCATTCTTAGAGAAAGAAAGAAAGGAAGAAAAAGAACAACAGGACATCGTGTAATGGCATTCCAATGCTGTAGCCTGTGGAACCTAGCAACAAGAGAAAGACTTACTTCAAGTATCAGTATACAGTTGACTTGGTCAGCATGATGTAGTGGCTGCGCAACATGAGTTCCGAAACTCCTTTTCCCTACCATTCTGTTATTCATTTTCTGTGTTCCCAGCCTGTTTCGCCACTAGATATTGCGAATATAGTCCCCAAAAACTTTTTGGTCTACTTTGGGGAAGTAACAGCTTGCTATAGACATCTGATTGCATATTACAGTAAAGTATATCCTGTTCCCATTCTATTACAGTGGGTATGGGTCCCCGCAACCAACGCATTGCAATCCTACGTTTAGCCAGTAATAACCCCATTGAAACAAGTTTCCTAATGTCTTTCTTGAGAGGCTTTGTGTATCCCAGAAGTGCAAGTAGGGGGCCTGGGGAAAGAGATAATTCTGTAATTACATTTAATGTGAAAAAGATTTGCCTCCAAAATTCTGCAACTGGGGGGGCACAACCATGCTACGTGCAGGAAGCCAACCTCTGCCACCCCACAACGATCACAGCGATCTGTGTCTCTGAGACCGTATCTAAATAACCTCTTCGGGGTGTAGTATACCCTATTGAGATACTTGAAATGGATCAGTCTGTGCCTCTCGTTAAGTGAGACCTTTTGCGTTGCTTCACAGCAGAAGCGCCATATGTCATCGCTCAGTGGCACCCCAAGTTCGATCTGCCACTCTAACCGAGCCTTAGTGTATTGTGTGTGCTTAAAAGCTTGCGATATGGCATAAACTTTCGAGATTAGCTTATTAGGGGAGTCTGTGCACAGTAATAGCGAGAAGGCGGGTAACTCAGGAGGCTCCTGTAGCTCATCCCCAAGCAGCTCTCGCAACGCATGATGGATTAGAAAATAGTGATATTGTGTAAGAGGAGTAAAGTCGTTCATGCCCTCTACCACCTCCTCCCAGGTGCGCACCTTGCCCATATTGAAAAAATTCACTCCACCTTCTTTGGGACCATTTTTTTTAAAAAAGACATAGAAAGTGAAAAAACAACATTCAAATATTCAAACCAATTTAAAAATTATAAGGCAAATTTATATAAACATGCTCACTGTGTACTTTCTATTTGTGCTCTAATATTCCCCACCGAATCCCCTCATCCATTCACATACCACTATTATATTCATTCCTCACATTTAGCATTCAAAACTCACTTGTAACCAACGGTCAATGCCATTTGTTAAACTCATTGTTCATTGAGTAACATAGGTTCTGAATCGCTTTCTTTCTTGTAGACCACTCTTCACATTCAACCATAAGTGGACCTCAATTTCTATATACTCAAACCCTTGGGGCTATTTATTCTGGATCCCCACATGCTATCCACACATTACAGATATCTGAGGTGTTTTTCACTTACTTAAAGAGGCTTCCTTTCTACTCTCTTTATTCTTTTTATTTTTGGTTGTCCCCTCTGTTTAGGAGGGTTTTTGCTTATCTTTCTCTATAGAGAGAGGAATCGTTTCATTAGGTTTCTCTGATCATGGTAGCTCATCCAAAAACAAAACCTATAAGAAAATACACTTACTCAAAGTACTATCAGGATGTAAATAGACAGAAATATCTAGATGCTTTGAAGCTCTACCATCGTCAAATTAGGAGAGTGCAGAGGGAATATTATACAGGGCAAATTGAGCTAGCCAAACACTCTTCCAAGACCATCTTTCAGGTAGTGAAACAACTATCCTCTTTAGAACGGGTGACTGCTGCACTCCCTGCTTCTACGGAGTACTGTAATAAGGTCGCCAACTATTTTTTTGATAAGATCGACAGGATATCTGCCTCCTTCCCAGATAGTAGTAGGAGCTATGTTCCAGTGTTTAGTATGGAGGCACCTTTGACCGAGGATAAGTTCATCCTCTGTCCTCTGGTGGAAAACGAGGTTCTGGGGCTGATGGAGGCTGTGAAATCGGGATCACCTCTGGACCCGGTCCCTCCTAAATTTCTCCAATTAGGGAAAAAAATAATTGCCCCTGTTCTCACCTCACTTATGAACCTGTCCTTTAGCACAGGACTGGTTCCTAGTAGATGGAAACACGCCATGGTGGTCCCTCTGCTGAAAAACCCTCACTGGACCCCGCCATCCCTGAAAATGTAAGACCCATATCTCTACTTCCTTATGTGGCAAAAATTGCAGAGAAACATCTGAATAGCCAACTGTCGAGGTTTATAGAAGAGAGGCAGGCTCTTCATGACACCCAGGCCGGTTTTAGGCCAATGCATGGCACGGAGTCCGCTCTTCTCCTAGCAGCTGAAGTGTTGAGGACTGCAGCTGATGAAGGCAGAACAACTGCTCTGGTTTTGCTGGACTTAAGTGCCGCGTTTGACACGGTGTCCCACGGCCTCCTGCTGGAGTGGCTTGGGGAGGTCGGGGTCGGAGGTATCACGTGGATGTGGCTGAAGAACTTTTTGGAGAACAGAACCTTTCAGGTTCTGCAACATCCATTCAAGTCCAGAGTTTGTCCTTTAAACCAGGGGGTGCCGCAGGGATCTGCTCTGAGCCCCACCCTGTTCAATATATATATGCGCCCGCTGGCAGATATTGTGATGAGACATGGAATTAAGCTGGTATATTACGCTGACGACACTCAGCTAGTTGTGACCCTAGAACAACAAGAATCAGGAAGGGCTGCTGATTTTAAAACATGTCTGAGGGAGCTTATGGACTGGATGAGACTGAGTTGCCTCCAGTTGAATGCAGGGAAGACAGAGGTGTTGGTCGTGGGAAAACAGCCCTCTTTCTGGTCACAGCACTGGTGGCCTGAGGAACTGGGACCTTGCCCGGTGCCGAAAGCCAAGGTGAAAAATTTAGGGGTGTGGTTCGACGAAGCACTCTCCTTTTCTCAGCAAATCTGCTGTGGCCGGAACCTGCTTTGGCATTTTGAAATTGCTGCGGAAGATTCTGGACCTTCTCCCCCTGGATGCTAAAAGAACTATTGTACAGGCTTTGGTCACGTCTCGCCTTGATTATTGCAATGTTCTGTATCTAGGGGTGACTGCAAAAAACCTGAACATCTTGCAGAAGGTCCAAAATGCCGCAGCTAGGCTTATCCTGAATATTCCCAGGAGGGCCCCGGTAGGAGAAGCTCTAAAAAAACTACACTGGCTCCCAATACAGGCTAGAGTTACATTTAAGGCTCTCTGCATCAGCCATAGGATCCTTAGGAAAAGGGGGCCGCGCTTTCTGACCCCCCTTCTGGCGGTCTACCAACCTTCTCGGAATTTGAGATCTCTTGGCAGTATGAGAATGACTGTGCCTAAGGTGCGGAGGGCCAGGGTTGGTGGAAGATCTTTTGGTTTCCTGGCAGCTAAGGCCTGGAATAAGCTTCCTGTGGATTTGAGGATATCTGAGTCTGAACCTTGGTTCCGTAAGAAATTGAAAACCAATCAATCAATCAATCAATCAAGCATTTGTATAGCGCGCTACTCACCCGGAGGGTCTCAAGGCGCTAGGGGGAGGGGGGTCCGCTACTGTTCGAACAGCCAGGTCTTGAGTTGCTTCCTGAAGGAGAGGTGGTCTTGGGTCAGGCGGAGGTGGATGGGTAGGGAGTTCCACGTCTTGGCAGCCAGGTAGGAGAAGGATCTTCCTCCCGTTGTGGCTCTTCGGATGCGGGGGACGGCGGCGAGGGCGTGGTTGGTCGATCGTAGCTGGCGGGTGGGAGTGTAGAAGGTCAGACGGTCGTTGAGGTATCTGGGGCCTTGGTTGTGGAGAGCTTTGTTGCGTGGGTGAGGAGTCGGAACGTGATTCTCTTGCTGACGGGGAGCCAGTGCAGGTCTCTCAGGTGTCCGGCGATGTGGCTGTGTCGGGGGATGTCCAGGATGAGTCGAGCTGAGGCGTTCTGGATGCGTTGGAGTCTTTTCTGAAGTTTGGCTGTGGTTCCGGCGTAGAGGGAGTTGCCGTAGTCCAGTCGGCTGGTGACGAGGGCCTGGGTGACCGTCTTCCTGGTTTCGGTGGGGATCCACCGGAAGATCTTCCGCAGCATGCGTAGGATGTTGAAGCAAGACGAGGAGACGGCGTTGACTTGTCTGGTCATTGAGAGGGAGGAGTCCAGGATGAAGCCCAGGTTGCGTGCGTGGTCCGTTGGTTTGGGTGCGTTGCCCAGGGCAGGGGGCCACCAGGAGTCGTCCCAGGCAGAGGGTGATGATCCTAGGATGAGGACTTCCGTCTTATCTGAGTTCAGTTTCAGGCGGCTGTTCCTCATCCACTCGGCTACGTCCTTCATCCCTTCATGTAGGTTGGTTTTGGCGGTTGTGGGGTCGTTGGTGAGGGAGAGGATCAGCTGGGTGTCGTCGGCGTAGGAGATGATGTTGAGGTTGTGTTGGCGTGAGATGGCTGCGAGGGGGCTCATGTAGACGTTGAAGAGGGTGAGGGTGAGTGATGATCCTTGTGGTACGCCGCAGATGACTTCGGTGGCCTCGGAACTGAACGGGGGGAGGCGGACTCTCTGGGTTCTTCCGGCGAGGAAGGAGATGATCCACTCCAGTGCCTTCTCTTGGATTCCGACGTTGTTCAGGCGTTGCACTAGGGTGCGGTGGCAGACTGTGTCGAACGCTGCGGAGAGGTCCAGGAGGATGAGGGCCGCTGTTTCTCCGTTGTCGAGCAGGGCTCGGATGTCGTCGGTGGCTGCGATGAGGGCGGTCTCGGTGCTGTGGTTGGCCCGGAAGCCGGACTGTGAGTGGTCGAGGGATCCATTCGTCTCGATGAAGGCGGCCAGTTGTCTGTTGACGGTCTTCTCGATTACTTTGGCAGGAAAAGGAAGGAGCGAGATGGGGCGGTAGTTTTTGAGGTCGGTGGGGTCCGCTGACGGTTTCTTCAGTAGGGCGCAGAGTTCGGCGTGCTTCCAGCTCTCTGGGAAGGTGTCGAAGGAGGTGTTGATGATGTCCCGGAGGTGGGGTGCGATGACGGCGTCGGCCTTGTTGAAGATGTGGTGAGGGCAGGGGTCGGTTGGTGATCCGGAGTGGATGGAGTTCATCGTGCGGATAGTGTCTTCGGTGTTGATCGGGGTCCAGGCTCGGAGGGTGGAGGTGGGGGACGTTGGAACGGTTGTAGGGTACGTCGGCTGTGTGCTGAAACTGTTGTGTATGTCTGCGATCGTGCTGTGGAAGAACGAGGCGAGCGAGTTGCAGAGGTCTTGCGAGGGGGTGATGTCGTTGTTTCCGGTGCTGGGGTTCGAGAGCTCTTTGACGATGATGAAGAGTTCCTTGCTGTTGTGGGCGTTGTTGTCCAGTCGTTCCTTGAATGCGGTTTTCTTGGTGGTGTGGATCAGCTGGTGGTGTTTTCGGGTGGCGTGTTTGAGGGTGGTCATGTTGTCTGCAGTCGGGTCTCTGCGCCATGCTTTCTCGAGGGCCCGGCAGTTCTTCTTGGCTTTCTTGAGTTCGTCGGTGAACCAGGGTGCTTTCTTGTTGCCGGGTCTGATTGGGGGGTCTTCAATGGGGCGAGGATGTCAGCGCAGTTGGTGATCCATCTTGTGAGGTTGCTGGCGGCTTGGTTGGGGTTCGTTGAGCTGGCGGGAGGGTTCTGGCTCAGGGATGTGGTGAGTTGGTCGGTGGTGATCTTGTTCCAGCTTCTGCGCGGGAGCTGTTGCGGGTGGTGGTGTGTGGTGGTCCTGCTGAAGCTGAAGTGGACGCAGCTGTGGTCTGTCCAGTGGAGTCCGGTGGTGTGGCTGAAGGAGATGTCCTTGCTGGAGGAGAAGACGGGGTCAAGCGTGTGGCCGGCGTGGTGTGTGGGGGTGGTCACCAGTTGCTTGAGTCCGAGGTTGGCGAGGTTGTCCAGCAGGGTGGTGGTGTTGCGATCGTTGTTGTTCTCTAGGTGGAAGTTGAGGTCCCCAAGGAGGATGTAGTCGGCCGAGAGGTGGGCGTGCGGGCTGATGAGGTCGGCGATGTCTTCGCTGAATTGTGTGCGTGGTCCTGGGGGTCTGTAGATGAGGGTGCCTCTGAGGGTGGTCTTGGGGTCGGTGTGTATCTGGAAGTGCAGGTGTTCGCCGGCTGTGAAGGTGTCGTCGGAGTTGGTCGTAATGCGGATGATGTTCTTGTGGACGATGGCGATGCCTCCTCCGGTCTGGTTGGCGCGGTCCTTTCGGGTGATCTTGTATCCGTCCGGGATGGCGATGGCGATGTCGGGCGCTGAGGAGGCGTTCATCCATGTTCATCCATGTTTCCTGGCTCTTCCGTGACTCAGGGGGCGGTCTTCAATAACTCTGCTGCCTTCCTTGCTGAGAGGTTATGTAGGTAGTTGATTAGTGTGGCAGGGTTAGGGGGCTCTCAGTTGTCCTAGCGCGGGGACACTCCGTTGGGAGTAACCATTGCGCTTTACAAACTTCCTAATACTAATAATAATAAAGTACAATTATCCCCTTTCAGTATCACTACATCCAGGTATTCATTGACAATCCCAATTGTTTTTTGCGGGATATTCCTAGTGCTTGCTTCCCTGCTCGTTAGTTTTCAGCCAATCCTGTGTGGGAAATATAAAGGTGCATCTATATGGCCCAAGGATCCTAATAACTCATTCATATCTGTCTATTAGTACATTCATCCCATTTATCCTTACCTCTGGTATCAATTCTGAGGAACAGTCTGTAGATAGTCCTCCTTCCGTCTTTTATTATAATTTTAAAAGAAGCCTTGTTTCACTTCTATACTCTGTTTTTTCTCTTGCTACAAAGAGGGTATCTTAACCAATCACGATGTAATGACAGCACGCATGCGCAATACGAAAATGATTTCAGAGGAGGGGCAGTCATTATGGCAACCTTTTCAAATTCTAAAAACCTGATCACAAAGAAGGAACGTAAAGAAAGAGGAAAAAAGAGGCGAGCACAAGACCCGTTAATTAGATCGATTGTAGGATTATGGGCATTTATCCCATGTTAAGATCAACTAAACGCAGGCATGGTGATAGATGGAATACAGAATAGAGGGATTGCAAACATAACCCAAGATCTGTTTATTAATGGGGAATATGTACGCTTATGGTGCTGACAAGGAACTTAATGCCTGGGTATTATAAATATATATAGAAAACATACTCCCCAGCGGCAAACCATTCACATAGCATAATAAACAGGTCTTGTACCAAAGGATAATCCCAGACAAAAATGGTACCGGTGTGTTAAATGAGGACCAATATAGGCAAAAAAGGAGGGTACCAACGATCGGGTATTACTGGTACTCATCACCATCTACGAACATTGTATTTGCGAACATTTTATATAAAAAAAGGAGAAGGGAAATAAAACAAGATTAGTGAAGTAAAATGCAAGAGATTAAAAATTAGCTACATGAAGGGATAAAAATTCAGTGACTACTATGTGTCTTTGCAACCCTAACAGATCGTGATGGAAAATATCAATTAAGATCTCTCTTTGTAGTGAGAGAAAAAACAAAGCACAAAAGTGAAACAAGGCTTCTTTTAAAATTATAATAAAAGAAGGAGGGAGGACTATCTACAGACTATACCCCAGCATTGATAACTAAGTTAAGGATGAATGGGATACATGTGCTAATAGACAGGTATGAATGAGTTATTAGGATCCCTGGACCATATAGATGTACCTTTATATTTCCCACATAGGATTGGCAGAAAACTAAAGGGCAGGGAAGCAAGCACTGGGAATATCCCACAAAAAAAACTGGGACTGTCAATGAATACCTGGATGTAGTGATACTGAAAGGGGATGATTGTACGTTGAGTAAGTGTATTTACTTATAGGTTTTGTTTTTGAATGAGCTACCATGATCAGGGAAACCTAATAAAACAATTTCTCTCTCTCTCTCTCGAGCGAGAGAGAAAGATAAGCGAAAACCCTACTAAATTGAGGGGACAACCAAAAAGAAAAAGAATAAAGAGTGTAGAAAGGAAGCCTTTTTTAGGTAAATGAAATACACCTCAGGTGGCTGTAATGTGTGGATAGTATGTGGGGATCCAGAATAAATAGCCCCGAGGATTTAAGTATATAGAAATTGAGAACCACTTATGGTTGAATGTGAGTGTGACACTGGCTTTTAAATATGCCACAGTTAACATTAATTGCTCATCTGCTGTTCTGATATGTGCAGGTGAATGCAGCACACAAAACAAAACCACTTTTCAAAATGTAGGATAGAACTATTTGAAGGTGACTCACCCTTGTTGTTCACATGAAAAGCCGCACAACTTATGCAAGCACCTTTTGTTGCTGATGTGCACATCCCATAATGAGTGCACATTACATACTGGAGGTGCAAGGTGCTTTCAATGTTTGCATATGTGTCCTGCTTATTTAAGTATTGTAGGAATGGGTTCATTATAAATATCAACATGCCTATTGTGTATGCAATGCTCATTTAACCAGACATTCCACATTCCTATCATGGTAAGTGAAGGATGAAAAGGGGCCTCATTCACGATGTTGCAATTATTCACGTTACTTGGATGCATGCTGTCTTGCTATTATAACTCAAAAATGCATTTATCAACATGAAAGTTGCTTAATGTGATGTTCTGTTCGCAGTATGTCATTGTATACATGGTCCTGGGTTTGGTGGTCAATGACACATATAGACATGTGTGAAACATGGGTCTTAACTAAAGTCAAATGTGGCAGGGGGAAAATGCATAGCTAATGATGTCTGTAATCATTCAGCCATAAACTAATGCATCAAAGGACTCTGTACACTACAGTACGTATTATCCATGTGCACACCGCTGCGCTGACCAGCAAAGGTCTGCTGTGCAACAATGCACCAATCCCTGAAGCATGCCTTAGAGTCATATGCCCTCCTGCTTTCATCAAGTCATCATTGTCACTGCTGTGGGTAACAAAAGGGGAGGGCACGCACTTCTTCACTCTGGCCCAGTCCCGTGTGTAGAGACACATTCTGGCTTGAGCACTCTAACAATTTGCTGCAGCGTGTCCAATCAAAATCTGTTCTAAGGGTTCTGTGTAGTAAAATCACACCATTAGCACAAATAATGCATCCCCTGGTGTGCTGAATGACACATGTCACCCTCTTATAGATTGCAACATCTTCAGGTTGTGGCAAGCCACAAAATACGCAAGTGTGGTAGCCACATTACAAAATACTCATTAACATTCTCACATAACCATGTGACAGTCATTTGTTTGTCCTGATCTGGGTCTTAAATATACAGAGGGATCAATGGACACATACCCGTGTCCAGAAGACATGTCTATGCTGATTCACATCTTGCTAAACACCTTCACCCAAAACAATGCAATACAAAGGATGTCTGTGATTACCATGTGAAACATAGGTTAGGATGTAGCCACTTTGTAGTAGCTTAACCACAGAAAGGCAAAGTGTGTGTTTAAGTTCAATTTACTATCAACATGCTTCCCTATCATGAACAATCTGGGTTGTATAGATTCACCCCTGCACTCATAGTTGTACCTGTGTGCATCAAAGCTACCTTGCATCAACCAAGGCAACCTTGGAATAAAGGGCTAGGGGGTCTGGGTAGAGGGAATGATAGGAAGGTGTTCTTTCCTGCACACAAACATCCCTTCATGGGATTAACCAGGGTCATTGTGTGCTGCGCCCATAAAAACACAGAGACACATCTCAGATCATGATAATTGGAACAAACCACCTTGTCTGTACAACCTTGAAATTGCTGTATCTCTGGGCTCAAGTGCACGAGTGGCCTCATCCTTAAGCCACACTTGTAAATGGGTGGCAGTCGCAATATCAATGAGTGGTTCAGTGGAATGTCCACATCAAATCTCTGGGCGTCATTCACATGTATTTAGCCATAGGGCAGCGCAGCAGGCCTTGCTGCTTTGCTGTCCTACTGCAAAAGAGAGGGAATGAATGGGCTGTATCTATTACATGCGGTGCATTCATGTCCTTTTCCCCTGTGGCAGTGTACAATGGGCTGCCTTGTGCCAACGCAGGCAGCCTTTGCACCCTGGTGCAAGGCTACCTGCGTTGTGTGGATGATCATCTTTTGTGCATGAACGGAAACTATCAAGCACAATACCAATCAGAATAGGCTTTTTACTCTTTGCATGTGTACTGCAGAATGCAGCACACATAGAACATACAAAATTGCGGGGAAATAAAGATATTTCTCCTCGTTGTGCCTCCCTCTTGCCTCTCCTGGGGAGGCATACGTTTTTGGCGCATGCACAGACTTCCAATTTCTTGTCAATCTGTGGCAGTGTCAAAAACCAATGGATGTTGCTGGGAATGCCCCCAGCAGCACCCAAGGAATGTCCCTTTCAAGCAGTTTACTGCGTGAAAGGGGGACATATTCATAAATCATATTCATAAGGCTATGATAAGCCACACAACGTGGTTTTACGTGCCCTTAAAAATCTGCTAGTGGCACAATGTGCCACTGTAATGTCAAAATCAGTGATGGACTGGCAGCACAATGATGCTGGCAGGGCCTCTGGAATGAGGCCCTCTGTGACCCACAGTTATACACAAACTGGAGTATGGAAGGGTGCATAATCACCAGAGTGGTGTGAATTAACGTGAAGAAGCTCAATGCAGCATTGTAAATTAGGTGAAGTAACTAGAACCACAGGAAGGTATGCATAGATGACCTTACAAGGTTAGTATGGGATAATAATTCTGCTCATCACTGTTGTCATACAGGTAAAATGTCAAAATCAATAACCAACCTAAATGTAACAGTCATGGACTTTGTACACTGACATACAAAGCTGTGTGTAACAGGTGTTCCATGTCACACAAGAGAATGGAAAGTGCCATGCACTTGGATTGTCAGATGCTAAAATGCATGGAAAAATTGAACAGACACATACAACAGTATCTGCCCTTTACATTGCAGAGGATGAAACATCACCTCCTGCTCAGCAGCCTATCCCACTCTTCAGTGATGACGATGATGTGGAAGAAGAGCTCACAACCGACGACCAGGACACCCTCCAAGAGCCAGCTGCTCGACTCCATAGGCAGCCCATCCCTGGAACCAGCACCGTCGTGGCACCTCAGCTGGCCCTGCCAAACATCCAGCAGGCACCACCTACCACCACAGCCTCAAACCTGGACTCTGAGGGCCCACAGATACAATTTCAACGTAGTGCGGTTGGAGTCCAGCGTGAGATGGCAGACCAGGTGCGGGCGCCATTGGAGAGCCTGGCAGCCAAACTCGAGGGGATCCGTGGGTGCCTCAGTCCCAATAGGGATCACTCAGGCACCATCAGCGGCACCTACAGTCCGCTCCGTGGCCTTCAGCAGTCCCTGGCTGACATCGCTGGTGTCATGATGTAGAGGCAACAACAACTGTCTTGCCAAAGTGGCACTAGCGATGTGGCCAAAGAGTTGGGGTTAGTGAGGAAGATCCTGGAGAACATGGGGCGGAAGCAGATTCCCACTTGGCTGCCATGGCTGCCTACCACTGTGATGTTGCTGGAGTCCTGCAAGCCCTGCTGCTCATCCTCGCTGCATTGATGGCTCATCTGTTGGCACAGATGAATGCTGCTGCACCTCTAGCATCCACCTCTTCTGCCACTGATGAGTCTGTGTCTCCCTTGGCTGCCGCAAATCCAACAGCACCCACACAAGAGGCACCAGACACATCAAAGGAGGAAGATGTGGATGATACATCAATCATAAGGAGAAGCCAGCGGTAGCATTCATCTTTGTCAAATGGCAAGTTTCTGCTTCGCCCTGTGCTTACCATCATGCCTCGGAACATCACCAGTCACTGTCCTCACATTGACTTTGCTACGTTCACCTTGGACATTTCATGGACTGTCAATGTGGCCATTGATCCTCAATGACACTGCAATCATCCTCCTGACTGAATTTTTCTGATTCCTCAACATGTCTCATGACATGTCCACCCACAAGGACTCTGTCTGGCCATCACCTGGCTATATACACAATTTGTTTTTTTTTGTCAAAAGAACTGGTCCAGTCTGACTATTTCAAATTCACACATGTTAATAAAAGTACTTCAATTTACCTGATGTGTGTTGTCTGTGACCATCAAACTTGAGAGGTGTCAACAATGCCTAAGCAGTGTAGCTAGCACAACAAATCCAGAGGACATTACCAAAAATGTGGTCTGCTGAGTCTGTTTCCTTGATAGGAATTGAGATGACAGGTCACGTGTGAATGACACACTGGCTCAAATCTTCAAGACTACATTGTCACTGGAATGTCACTTTTCACAACGTTCATGTGGGGATAGGGCCTTGGCCCACTATTCAAGTCAGCGTTAAAGCCACTTGAAGTGGCTTAACCTGCCTAGCTAACGAGACATACTTTGAACCTATACTCAGTGTCAATGTGGTGTACAATGGGTGTTGTGATGGCTGTTCTGCAAAAACACAGTTTCAGATAGATCCTTCACCATATTCCCAAAGATGATGTACTGATGTTGATGTAAGAGGAGAAATGGTGTGGAAATAAAACATTGACTCACACACATAGTTGTGCAGCATTTTGCTGGACACATCCAGACAGCAAAACGACATGACTGTCAGTGTATGTGCAGGAGGGGGCACCTTCCCGTGCCTGATCCAACATTTTCCCAATGCAGGCACCCTTGCACCATAGTGTAAGGGTGTCTGTGTTGCAGGTGAGGGAATTTTCATGTGCAGGAAGGTGTCCCTTCCAGTACATAAAAAATATGCGTTTTGCTGTTTCCATGGGTTCTGTCCAATGCTGCACACATGGAAACAACAATAACAAGGAGAAATTGGACATTTATACTCATTGTGCAAGGCTAAGTCCAGGTTTACCCTGGTCCTAGTTTTGGCACTGCCCCATTTTTACAACACCCTTGTAAATATGGGGCATCGTCAAAATCTAGGTGATTAGCGGTTGAACGGCCACCACAACACGCATTGCGGTCACCTTTTACACTAAGTATAGCGTGAATTTGGGCCTCATGTACAAGGCAACGTTAAGCCACGTTAAGTGGCCTAACACTGGCTTGTAAATAAAGCAAAGCCCCTATCACCACCACAACATCTGAAAAAGTGACATTGGGGTTGCGATAGGGGCTTGTAAATATGCCCCTAATTACCACCCACCATTTTTTTTTAAACCAGATTTTATTGGCATTTAGTATTCAACACGTTACATACAATTCAATCCACACATTGTTTGCAAATATCAGAGCATATTACTGGTGCATTATATTCAAACTCCCCAACTAGTGCTCTGCTCCCTCTCCCCACCATCCCTCCCTCTTGAGTTGCATCCGCTAGTTACTCTCTTTCCTCAGCTATTTGTCGACTGGTACCCCCCTGAAGTAGTCTCTATGGAACATGTGTCGCATTTGCCTTTATGCCAATGGGGGGGGGGCTTTCTCAAGGGGGGCCCTTTCTCCTCTCTATCTACCCTGTGCCTCATCTGCCACTTGGTTTCGCGAAGGGGTGCTGTCCGGTGTTGGTTGTTCTTGCTCCTGGTCAGGTGCCATTAGGTTGTCTACTAACCGCTTCGATGCTCTAGCTCTGTCAATGGTGCCTATGCCTCTTTCTCCCTCAGCTAGTAGTAGTCTCCCTTCTGCACTTGCCCATTTTTCTAATTCGCGTCTCCATGTCCCCACTCTCGGTCCCCCTGCTGACTTCCAGTTTCTGGTGATCTCCCTTTTGGCTAGTCCGAGGGCCAGGTCTTGGAATTTTGCAGTCGCTTTAGTCTTGGCTGTGTGTGGGAACCAGCCCAGAATACAGTGCCCCGGGGTGCGCGGAATTTCCTTGTCTACTACCGTACCCAGTATATGAGTACTTCGTCCCAGAATGGGGTCAGTGTGGGGCAGTCCGAGAACATGTGTAGTATGTGTGCCTCTCTAAGCCCACATCTGGGGCAGGCCGCCTCTTCGACATGGAAATGCTTCCTGATACTAGCCGGCGTGAGATAGGCCCTTTGTAGGACATAGTAGTTGATTAGTTTAAATCTTGCATTCCTGGATGCCTTTAGTGTTCCCTCAACTATCCCCTCCCAGGCCTCTAATTACCACCCACCATACTTACATTATGGAACTAACGAGGTGTGAGCTCAATTTCTCCATTACTAATGGTTTTTTTTTACTTCGTGAGTTTCATTGAAGATGACAACTTATTCAGCACACTATCCCAATGCAATGTCTAAAATTAACTTTGCAAGCCTACATATCATGCATGTTTGTAAATCCCAATCAAACAGCAGTATGACAGTAGCCTGTCCCTAGAAGATGACGTCACTCCATTTTGAGACAATCAATTGAGTTTTGGTGGGATGAATCTGATGTATCCAAATTCTAACTCATAAGTTCATGGATTCACTTTAAAGATCAGTGACACCACAAATCACTAACCACTATAACTTTATTCATAAAAAATAGACTACCTAACCTAAACGTAAAACGAATAAACTGTCCTAACCTACACTAATCTAACTCATGCTAACTAATATAAACACCAAACTAACTACCTTACCTTAAACTATACACATAACAACATACATTAAACATCAAACCCCCCTCCCCCCTTAAGGCACATCTGTAGACGGGACCAAGACAACTTAACCTAGACAAACACTAACTAAACATATATCCTAAACAAATATATATTTTTTTTATTATAAAAGTCCAAAAACATTAATCCCCCACCCAAAGGAAACTTAACCCAAAGCACTATGTAAAACACAAATAAAATGTAAAAGCTAACCTACACCTAACACTAAACTAAACCTACTCTAAAACTACACTTAACACTACATAATATTCTACAGCAATAAAAAAAGAGAAAAGTTAGCATAAAGGAATAGGGCGACTGTACAAGGGGGACTGTAAAATCTGTTTGGGCTCGGAAGGGGAGCCCCAGGGCAGCCTTTATGTCCTGGAGGTGGGTCATCATCTCTGAATTGTCCCGCTCCACAGTTGCCATGCGCACATTAAGGTCCAAAAGTAGCCTTCTGTCCTCATTGCTGTACCCAATTGTCTGCCTGTGTTGTGCTGGTGCTGCTGCAGCCGGTTGAGCTGCTGTGCTTTGCATGGCAGGTTGTGATGGGCCAGCCGTTAGCTGAGCTGATGTTGTTGTAGCAGGTTGGGAAGGTGTCGTAGTTTGGGGAGCAGGAGACAGGTGAGAATGAGTGCCTCCACATCGTACCCTGAAAGGGCCTGGCATATCATCATTGTCCCTATGCTGCATTGAAGAGGCAGGCAGGACAACACTCTTTTGTCCAGTTTTTTTAAGCAAATTCCGGAATGGACTTCCACCGTCCGGATGCCCTGTCCTCACGGTACCTCCTTGCCATGGCATGGTACCCCTTAGCCACTCTGCGAATGTGCTTATAGCGGTCCTTCCGCAGATTGAACAGCCTGGCTTCTTCAGGTGACATGTTGCCTGTAATGAAATGAAGAGTGATTCCATCAGGTTTTGCGTCTTGCCATGTGTGCTGCGTTGTGCAGGCACACTTGCACAATAGTGCGAGTGTGGCTGTGTTGGAGCTTGGCAGCATCTGTTTCCACAAAGTTGATTGCATCATCCTGTTGCATACATTACATTGTGTCACTGACTACAGTTGTTAACTTTGAAAAACCACTGGGATATCATACTTTTGTCATATACTTACCACCTTGCCTGCCAACAATGATCCCCAGTCGATCAAAAAGGTCTCCCTCACATCCAACACAATCCTGCCATCGGTGTTTCCACTGGTGGACAGTCCTGTCCACCCCAAATATGTGCAACATTTGGTGGCGATGTGAAGGTCAACTTTCTGACCTTCACATCGTAGCCCTGTAGGACTCGTCCCCCTCTCTCCACCATCCTTGGCAAAAAAAACGTAACTAGCCAGAGGAAGGCCCCAATGCCCCTCTGACAAACGGCCCTCCCTACCCTCACCAAACATCTCCCACAACACAACTAACCCCACTATTCCCCAAAAAAAACTGTTTTGCTGTTGCTTAGCGGAAAATATTTTGAACGGTGTCTATCGACCACATCCATCGTCATGTTAGCGACGTTTGTACAATATGTCGTTACATGGCGTTAGGATCAGCTCGCAGCGGACAAAATTGCCCCTAACTCTAGCATAACAGCGATACACATCTTGAAGCTAAAGTGAAAAAAACTGATGGCTGGCCAATTAGTTGTCAAAAATATCACATGAATCAGCCCTCTGTCACTTTTTTGCCTCTAGAGGCAAAAAGAGCTTACAAAGACACCTCTGAGGAAATATTAGAAAATGAATACACCGGAATGCAGAATGGAGAAGCCATGACCGAGTTCAGCAGAGGTCAACAACCCACACAAAACCAGCAACAGCCGGGATGTGTAGGGGGAAGAGGAAATGCCGAATCTGTGCCTAATGTCTAAGAAGTGGCGCATCGTTTAGGAAAAACAGCGATGCAGCACTTTACATTGCGCCATCCTTGCGAAACCATGGCGTCCAATGCCTGGAAGCGCAGACAATCCCCGGGGCCTGGAGACCACGCTGGGCCTTTGTCTGAGACCCGGAATGGTAGGCACAGGTGCTGTGGAGTTACTGCAGACTGACAGTGGAGGTGGGGCGCATCGTGCATGAGCCTGTGGTGCCCGGCTGTAGACATTGAGGCATCAACGATTGCCCTTACCTGGTGGCAAAGTCAGGCAGGTCACATGGAGACACATTGCTGACCTGAGAAGCCTGCATGGTGCACTTTGGAGCTGTGATCAGTAGAGGCACCTGCGCAACAACGTAGTGAAGTCTGCATTGCATGACACGCACCAACACTACACCGGGGTGACAGGGGAGATTGCTGATGTTGGGATGCACCTCTTAGCATTATCAGGCCAGAGGAGATTGTGCTGGACGAACACTGTGGAGAGTGAGGCCCCTGAGCTGCGCAGAACATGTGTGGTTGGAGAACCGTGACTATGCACCTAAGAGGGCCCAGTTGCATCACCTGCATCAGGAGTTTCCCCTGCAGACTCAGAGTACACTGCTGTAACTAGGCTTGTGAAATCCAGCCTGGCTGAGGATTCTGTTGGCTCAGATACAGATTCGGAGAGAGTGCAGTTTGAGGCCTAGTGTCGATGTCCAGGTTAGGAGAAGGATGGACAGGGAGTGGAGGAGGCCCAGGGGTTGTGTTTGGCCAAGAGCCGTGGGTGCACTGCTTGTACCGCCATGAGTTCCTGGTGCACTGGGGAACATGGAATTTGGTTGCCAAAGTTAGTTTGGAGGAGGCGACCAGCTGATACAGCCTTTCCTCGCCCCATGGTAGTGAGCTCTTGGGTGTACGGGGATTTCCCTTGGTGCCGCCTGAACAAAGATTTCTGGCTAGCATACACCTGAATGGAGGAGAGGGGCCGGCTGGCCACACTTGGCTGCAACGTATGTCATACTTGGCGCAACGATGGGCCACCTGCACACAGGGGCATCGTCGACACCTGGCCACTCCTCCGTGTCTGTGAACTGAGCGGCTGGGGTTAGGTGTCCGCTGGGGCTGGTGACAGTGGACACCCTGGACTCCAAACTAGACTCAGTACTCACAGCAATTAGCTCCCTCAACCAAGCGTGCACTTCCCTGGAGGGCCACATCGACAAAATCACAGTTGAATTTAACCTGGAGAGTGCAGATCTTCGCAGGCTGACTGACAAGGTACACGACAATGAGCAGAAACTGGTCAAAGACCACCCTATTACCCGGACTGCAGTGTTGGAGGTACAGCAGCGAATTGGCACGTGTGTAACCACTAGAAAGAAGAGCGGAGGATGCTGAGGTATGTTCCGGCATCACAACGTGAGGGTGGTGGGTCTGTACAAGGGAGAAGAAGGGGCTGATGCAGTGGCATATTCTGAGAGATGTTTGTGTGATCTACTGCCAGCAGGTGCACTCTCCCCATTCTATATTGCTAGTGGGCCCATTGAGTGCCTGTGAGCCGTCCACCACCGGGGACAGGTCCTAGATCCTTTCTCTTCCGCAACCTACAGGGATTGGAACAAAGTCCTGAGGAAGGTACGCAAGCTGGGGGAGAGTTGGAAATCTATTGCTCCCTCCTCTTCCCAGCAAGGCTGCGTCTGGTCTCAGATGGTGGTTCACAATTATTTGACGCCACTGAAAAGGTCTGGACCTGGCTGGAATCTACTGGTTGCCAGGTGCTGCAGACAGGGAGTGAAGGGTCTGCACAACTAGATGTCATTAGCTGAGCCAGTCGTAGTGGTCGTAGGAGGAAGAGCAGGCATCACCCTATTCTGGAGCAGGTAATACAAAAGAGGCAGAAGGCGCTGCATGCTGCGGCGAAAATGCACAATCAGACTCAGAGACAGTATCCTGGCTCTTCCCCTGAACTCTTCACCAGCAACGATGGCTCCACTGCAACGTGGACATCCGGGGCAGAGTAGGGCCTACCCCCAAATGTGACTCCTCAGACAGCAGATGAACGAATTAAAGGTTGAGTGGTTGTGCGTCTCTCCTTTTCCAAGGTCCCAGACGGCTCAGGAGAGTCTCTGGTTTTCTGCTGTTCTCAGTCTCCAGCTTGCTGTTGCTGATGTTCCGGTCTACCGAGGTCAGCACTTAGCGGGGATCAGGACCAGTCGTCACCCGAAGGGAATGGAGCAGTTGTTCAGGTGAGTGATTCATGACAGGGTCTCCTTGGTGCTCATAGCTGCAATGGCAGGAGGTCCGTGTAGTCGTAGAGCTTACCAAGGAGGAATTGTTGGCATATTCAAATATCCAAGGGCCTCATGGATGAGGCCCTAGTGGCACTTTTTCACTGCTGTTACGTCACTTTTTTGACGTTTCGGTGTTGCAGTGTGCCATAGCATGTTTACAACTTTATGTGGCTTTTCATCACCTTGTAAATATGTGCACCTTTTATGCAGGAAACTGTGTGAAAGTGACGTTCCATGGGTGTTGTTGTGGGTGTTCTCACACAAAGCCCATGCAATCTGAAGCATTCCCAGATTTATGAGGAACCGGAAACCTGGGACTGTCAAAATCTAACACCACCCCAAGTTTGTGAGGTGCAACGAGGATAACTTATTTTCCTTTTTCTATGTGTGAGCATTCTGCAGAACACATAGAAAGAGGAGATCGCCGTGATTGATTTTTTTTGTGCAGGACGGTGTCCCCTGCTGCACAACATCAATCAGCTCTGCAACGCAGACACCCTTTCGCCATGGCACAAGGGTGTCTGCATTGGCGCATGCCAGCCATTGTGCGCCAACTTTGAGAAATAAGACATAAATGCGCCCTATCTCATTGATAGGGCATATCACTGCCCTTCTGTTTAGTCACAGGGCAGCACAGCAAGGTTCCTTGCAGCGCAGTCCAGTACCAAAAGCTAGTAAATGAGGCCCAAGGTGTATTTTCACCATTTTTATTGCCAGGTATTTTCATACGTCAAAAAACTGCCTCTATTTGGGCTTAGCAGCAGTTCTTTTTCTTTAGCGACATACAGGGAAATGTTTGTAAATATACGGGGGAACATCTACCGTGCATATCATTTTTGGTAAGTCTCGCTAACAGAAGTGACACAAGACAAATTCCCATTGACACTGGAAAAATGCCACTAACTGGAGTTAGCATCAACTTGTGGATACAAAGATAGAAAGAGCCACAGTTAAGTCAAATAAATTAATGCTACGCCGGCGTTGACTTCTTGTAAATATGCACCATAATGTTCCTTTGTGAATTACATAGATTTACATGTGTGTTGCCTTATGCACCACACATGGATGTTGTAGATCTACTTTCCTCATAATATTGTGCTGGAAGTGGTCCCTCAATGCAAACTCAAAAGTGAGAATGCAGACCATTCACCCTTTGTAGATGGCACACGTGTGCCGGAACATGGACTGCCCAGAGGTTTCAACACCACCACAAGGCCCTACACATGACAGCCCCATGTATCTTTGGTACACATGCCTCATCCCTGTTTGCTGAGACAAGGTAAAGCACTATGTGATTGAATGTTACACAACACCTGACTCAGACCTTGCTTCATAGCTTGCCCCTAACAAAGTTCAATCTTAAGATGATGTGTCAATGTGTGCTGCAACATGAATTCACTTTTTTCTTTTCCAAATGAAAGGTGAATGCTATGTATTTTGTATGGTTTCACCATTCTCAAGATTACTTATCTGAGCCATTACATAGTTGGTTACAGTCTCAGATGACTACATCTGCTTCAGCATCAGCCGTCAAAGTGTGTTACAGTGCCCAAGACCCACTGCAACACACTTTGCATCTCCTATCCCACTCTCATGCTAAGTGGAGCATGTGCCTAACGTTGATTTGAACATTTTGTCACATTGTTTTCCATAACATCACTCTTCACAGGCAAATGTTGGCTATATTGGTTTAGACACACGTTATACCAGACCCTTTTCATGTGATAGGATTAGGATAAGTGTCCAGCATGCGTTAGCTATTTCTGAATTATGTCACACTATGAGTCTGCAGAGATGTAAGTAGTTGACGGGTTATGATGGTGTGAAACACATGTAAATTTTGGTGTATGTTCATGAGTATTTGGTACATTGCTTTAGAGATACAATCGTATGTGACATGCCCACTTCATATTAGATGCATGGTCGTATTTGTGTTCAACTGTGCCTGCAGATGTTGGAATATTTTCAATTGTGGAGTTGTGCTTAATACCTAGATTACAAACATTATGCAATTGGCATTTGGAAGCTTGTAGTGGCATTCCAGAGGTAGGTGATGCAACTTCATTTTGCTACCATGTTTTTCGTGGTACATCTTATGCAAATACATTGAGCTTTGATGCTGTGATTGGTTGTTTGTTACTTGCATGTTTTGGATTTACTTATTGGTATCCCTGTTGCACTTCACTTATGTGTCTGTCTGTTTTTGTTTTTGGGGTGTCAACAAAGAGTAAGTGTGATGGGATGAGGATATTGCCAGTTCTCAACATTTATTGCCATGCTACACTCATGTTGTTGGCCATGGGACATCCATACTTTCTTGTCATTGCATTTTAGTCTATAGCCCTACATACACATTGTTGAATGCTGATGCTTTCCCACTTGTACCATGGCTGACCTATGTGTCATTGTTTGTGTGCGTAAAAATATAGCATTGTTAGATCAATGCACTGGTGAATGTTGAGTCGTGCACAGTGTTTGTGATGCAAGACATTAGCTTATTTGTCATACAGTGACATGTGTCAGCTAGGGAGGTAGTGTCACTTGCTATTGCTGAATATATGTGTATGCTTGGTGTTAAAAGCTTTCCCTGCACTGTATTGATACATCCGTTAGTCTGGTTCTACTATCCTTTGATTCTTCATCCTCCACATACTAAAGTAGATCCAGTTCACCATTGTCATGTATCTTTGTGACTTTTGTCAGTAAACATTTTCCAGTGGCACAGATTCCACAGAGATATTGTTTGTCAAACCTTTTAAATGGATTAGAGCTGTGTGGCCCCAGCTATATTGATGCACCATACACACATTGTATTGAGTCCAACACTCTTGTGTGAAGACATACCTGGTTGTGCTTAGGGCACCACACAACAAGCACATTTTATTTCACAATGATGGACCATTTGCATTCTGTAGTTCCGATGCCTAAAAAATGTCCCCATTCCCGGTCATACTTTAGTTGGTGTCATATCCCCTGCTAGGTGATTGACCTGTGTGACACTATTGTTTTGATCACTTAACTTTACATGATTGTTCACCTTCTGAAGTCACAAACCAAGCATACAAGATATTGGTGCAGTGATTGTTTATTATGCTACATCACAAGGTGGACCCATTTGTGCAAGCTATAGGTGATACAAGAAAAATGAAAGGTGACATTAGGTAAAAAAGTTATTGATGATGGCATCCCTTCTCGATGTTGCAGCTGCTGAAGTTGAAGGTTGGCTTGGATCAACTTCTTCCTCCAGCCCATCATCAGGATTGTCCATCTCTTCCTGCTCTTCAGGCAGAGGTGTATTTGTCCTCACGCAAATGTTGTGCAAGATACAACAAACTAGTATGATCTTGCATACCAATTCCGGCCTGTACAGGAGTCTTCCGCCAGAAATATCCAGGCAACGAAACCTGGATTTGAGGACTCCAAAGGTACGTTCAACAATGGCCCTTGTGCGGCCCAGTGCCACATTGTAGTCTCTCTGTGCCTGTATATGGGGCACTTTGATGGAGGTCATCACCCATGGTTATAGTTCATATCCTTGATTAGCTGAAACAGAAAAAGGAAAAAAGGGTACATTAGTATACCATCCTGATGTGTTAGCAGTGTAGATTTTTTGATTTTGTGTCCATTGTCAGGCATGGACATGAAAGCAGATCATTTTGACCCTGTGAGTTTTGATCGGCACCTGTTAGTGTATACTGGCCATTTTTGGGACGCCATACATTTTCCCTATGTGCATATGGAGTTTGGACATTGACATTGTCACAAGTATACTGCATACACTGCAAGTCAAGACACCTTGACGCAAGTGTATATAATAACTCGGACACTATTTGTTATCCATTCATTGTGTGTTGGAGCTGGCACGTGCAGTTCTGTTTACCACTGTGACACACACGAAATGCCCTTGTAGTCGTTGTTCTTAGTTGTGATTAGGTGAGATGTGTTGTATGTATGCAATGTGATGTGTTCTTGCTGCACAGTCTGTTCCCTTGGATGAGAGCTAGGGTAATGTAGTTTTTTACCAATCTTTCTTGTGTTTTTCTTCTTCTGCTATTTATGTCATTATTTGTGTTATGTTAAGCAGTATTGTCTAGCATGACTAGTGCAATACGGGTGTCTGTGATTCCTTAGCTTACTCAGATGAGTGTTATGTCATCTCTCTTCTTGCCCATGGGAACACCTTAGGGCTCACAGAGATCACAACATGGAGGGTTTACTTTCTCATTGGCTAGCTGTAGCTGTTGAACATGAATTGTGCTTACATACATGTCCCAGACGATATCTGGATGTGCAGATGTTTGATCATGATATTCGGTGTGTCACTGTACATCTGTGATTGTGTAGAGGGCTTAGCTAACCTGAATGCAGAGTAAAGTGTAGTGACGTGCTTTTGTCTGACATACACAACATCCATTTGTTCACACTCAAACATATTTACAGATTGATGTATTTGCATGACTGAGCTGACAGCGTTGGCACATTGTGGACATGTTATCTTGTTGTGTGGAGTTGACATTAGGTAACAAATCTTGTTATGTGAGCTGAGTTACTCCTTCTTACATTATGTGATACAAGTTCCAGGTACTAATCATGGTGCATGTAAGGATGACCCCTATGCTTCTGTATCCTCATTTGGGATTCAGGAGGGTGACCCAACACTTGAGGCCAGTTAAATGGATGCGCTGCATTTGCGTGGTATGTTGAGGTTGTGTTCTCACGATATCTTGAATGTTGCAGACTGACAAATTGTCTGTGGAAGCCAATGTTGCTAAGTGTGTGCTGTCCTTCCCAGTGGGTTGCCGTACATGACTACCTATTGTTATTTTGTACACTCAGCATTAATTCTGCACAGGACAAGGTCGTGGGACAATGGCCTTGTCCTCTACCATGGCAGCATGCTAGATGTCTATCCCTCAGCCCATTAGACTGGTTTCTGTGGCCCACTATGTCTTGTGGAATGTCACAATGACCAACATCAGGGCATATGTTAGCACACGCTAGACATAATTGATCATGGAAGATTGTGAAAGATGTGTTTGACATCCCATACTTGGTTATAATCCGTGGCAGGACTGGCATTGTATGGACAAAGGAGAAACTTAACAACAGTGGGAAAATTTTATATAAGGCTACAATTGTGAATCAGAGGGTTTAGGGACTGTGACCCACAAAACATGAATTATGGACACTTGATGGATAAACTATTGTTACTTATGAAGACATGTTAACAGTAGGACCGAATGATAACAGACTAAACATGAGTGTGAAAGCTAAGCTATTTAGAGATGGATGGACCTTGACTGCACATGCATCATAGATTATGGTTTGATGATACAAGTGTGAGGCATGTAAACAGTCAACTTCAACAAATGGATTGGGTTATACACATTTATTTGAAATTGTGATTTGATGTGATGAAAAATAAAATTGGTTGAAGTAATTTTGTAAGCAGACCAATCAGATTTCACATAAATGAGTGATGGGTGGAAGGGCAAGGGAATGAAGGTAGGCACAGTAAGATTGGATGAATGGAGGTCAAACCAAGGTTGATGAGTGAAGGTAAGAAGGGATGATGGAATGGATGAAGGTAGTTCATCCAACTGGATAAGCCAACATGGGATTAAATTATTCATTGTAAAGCAGATCAGATTATTTGAACATGAAAATGTGCAATGCCGAAAGCTAGGAAGTGTACAATATGTTGAGAGAATGGACCAAGGTGAGGTATGACTTTAAATGAGATATTGCTGCACATGGAAAGACAGTAGCTTGGTCTGCAGAGGAATGTTTGTGCTGCGCTAGGATGTGGCCTGCAGCCTTGGCGCTATCTGGTTCAGGAGGCGTAGAATGGAGGACCTTTTTAGCCTCTAATGGGCTATGACCTCATCAGGATGGAAGTGTATGAGGGTGATCCCTTGGTGGGAGACCCGCTCTCTTCTGCGGCGCTGCCTCGGTGGTGATGGTGGTGAGGGTGGTGGTAGTAGTCTTCTTGGTGCTCCAAGTTGAAGTAGCAGAAGCTCCATGGCGTCGTTGAGGTTGCCAATGATGATCTGGGATTGTCTTCCTTATTTACAGGTAAATTTGCACCATTTTTAAGACCAGGTGAGTAATGACGTTAGAAAACTGGCACTAATTTGACTTTAAGGTAGTTTTTTGGGGTTTATCGACATACTGGAATTTCCTTGTAAATGTCTCGTTGTGTGTTTTGGGGGCAGTTTTTTCACAGGAAAGCTTACCTTGCATCTCATTTTCGTTAAGTCCCGCTAACAGAAGTGGCGATCCTGAAAGGTCGCGTTTACGCTAGAAAATTGCCGCTAAAATAAGTTAGCGGCAATTTGTAAATATGGCGATAAAAAAAGCCAGCGTAACATCAAAAAATTGACACTACGGCGGCATTAAGTTCTTGTAAATATGCCACTGAGTCTGTATAGACTTCTATTTACTCATTATGAATGAATGATGATAGAATACACAGGGTGATCCAGCATTTGCCTCTGAAGAATTGGGCACTGAACAGAGAGTCCATAACACATCTATTGTATGGGGGTCAGTCAGGTCCCTCCCTTTTTTTGGCGACCAGAATAATGCTGAAGATTTGGAAAGACGCAATAAGGATGCTTGGATCGGAGGAACGTTTAACAAGGGTAACACCTCTCTTTGAAGGGCACACACTGGCGCAGGTAGCGGCATTGGAGGGGTTCCATTAATGGGACTTGATTGGTATCTTGACCATTGGGTGAAATGATGCGAGGGAAAAAAAACTGAAATCATATATGGCCTCCAGGGGGACTACAATCTGCATCACAGTCAATTTTTCTGTTACTTCCAGCTAGAATATGATCTCATGCTCTATATAACCAGATTGGAGGATCTCCCTGATTTCAACCTATTGGAGGCCAAACTCCTACTAGGGGAAACGGGAGACCACAAAATAACCCAAGTATATCATACATTGCTTATCATACCTCAGATTCTTTCGATGAGGTGCACTCCGCCTGGGAACAGAATCTCGCCCCTTAAGAAAGTCAAATGGAGGGAGGCTAAAGTGACCAGAAAGAGGCTGCCATTGAATCTAGGCTCCATCTTATTCCATTGAAATATCTCCACAGAGAGTATTTCACCAGACGTAGGTTATGGAGGATGGGGGTGGTTGCCTCCCTGGCCTGTCTTCGATGCATCTCTTCAGAGGGTGATTTTGTACACACAGTGTGGAGCTGTGTTTGGCTCCACCCCTAGTGGGATGCAGTGCTCATGTACCTAGGCTCGGTACTCAGATAGGCGCTTAGGTTTGACCCCAAATTACTCTTCCCCACATAACTGGTGACCTCAACTCCAATAAGGTGCAAACTGGTCTTGCTATGGTTGCTGTTGATAGTAGTGAAGAGAAATACAGCCCACCCCTGGAAGGATTCAGACCACCCATCACAAGAAGAATGGTGTAAAGGTTTAGATCCCTGCATCATCAAGGAATGGCTGATCTGCACGACTAGAGGATGCCCAAAAAAGCCTACCAAGCTATGGGAGGCTGGGGTCAGGGCTGTGGTATTGCCCTTTAACCACTTGGCTCTCCAATGCAGGACCTAGATGTAGAAATTTAAAGTTATAGGTCTAAACTTGTCAGAAGCACTAACCTGAGATATCCTGAACACAGCGGGAGTGAAGTTTGTGCTTGTCCTACCCCGCTCATCACTGCGATGCGTACCACATTTCTAAACGGCCCGTGTTACAATGAAGGGAATGGGATAAAATAATAAAGAAACAAAATCTGGTCCGTTGGCTCACTGGATTACCTCGTCTGTGGTTGCCGGGTAGGCGTTGCCCTTGACGTAATATTAGCTGGGCATTGAGGATCTGGTGCACACTATGATATAAGCATAAACAGAATTACTCAAAGAGCATCACACCAAATCCAAGCACTATTCCCCTGTGCATCCCATCACACTCACTTCTGTATCTGTATTACCTTTTCACACAACAGATCAGCAGGTAGCCTAGGATCATGGCTCAGAAGGACGGCAGGCTGTTGCCTTCAGTCAAGTCACTGAATAATCGCCTGAAGGAATGGAGCCCTTCTGCAATATGAAAGTGCTGTAAGGCACCTTACACACGTTCTCCACAATAAGGAACTGTCCAGACCTGAACCAGGTAAACCTTCGGGTTACTTCACCCTAATACTATCCCTAGTGACTATCCCTAAACATTGCAGCAAGCTAGGCATGAGATGCTGAGGGCAGTATCATACGTGCTAGCAGTTGTAGTCCTGTATGTACTGACGTGTAACCTTTTCTGAGAGCTGCTATGGTGTAATTCTATTGTAAGCCGTTAAAGATGCCCACTTGGGGGTGCATGACTGGTCGCGTGACTTACTGTACAGTTTCAGATGAACCAATGTCCACTGCAGGTCCGTGACACAGGATGACGTGCTGACATCCACTGCAGACACGTGACACAGGATGACGACGTTCACTGCAGACTTATGACACAGAATGATGCGCCAATGTCCTCTGCAGGCTCATCACTCAGGATCCACTAGATGGCGTTATAATGAAGTCCAACGGCGACCAGAGATGCTCTGAAGATGTGAACTAGGCCGCACCGATTCTTGATTGCCTAGCAACAGGTGCTGGCGGGTAGTGCCTTTATAGTCCCGGTCCAACTAAGATGGCTGCTGAGTTGATGACTCATTTCCTGATTGTATAATTACCAGGCTCATACCATGACTTGTTCTGGGTGACTCATTTCCTGATTGTATAATCATTCAGTCCCAGTCTGGTTGACTAATTTCCTGATTGTATAATCATCAGGCCCAGAACATAACATAATGGTGTCAACACAACAACTACGCACAAACCATATGGGTGAGCACACACACAATCAGATGCACACGTGGAAAGCACACAGATATGCCACACATATGCACATGGGTTATAAGTGTGAGTTTCTGCACAGCGCATCTTCCAAGATCGCACAGCTCCTGTCCAGGGATGCGCATCACGACAAGCGTCATATATAGTGGTGTATGTCCCCATGACAAAACTGACCGATAACTCCCTATATAGAGGGTGGAGGGGTAGCTCATGCTCTGTTAAAACTTAAAAACGCTGTCATTCTTGATTATGATACTGATCACAACAGAAGGAAGACCAGAGGGCATGGGCCTGTTGGGACAGTTGGTTGTTTTCTCTCTTTTGTATGCAATATACTGAAATCCCCCAAAACTTTGTTATAAAAAAAAATAAGATTGATTTGGCAAATGTCAGTGCTATGTTCCATCATCAGATTTTGGCCCAGAAAAAGGAGAGAGAAAGGAAGAAAAAGGCGAAGGAAGGGAAAGGTAACAGAACAGTGAAAAAGGTAGAGATCATGGAAGAAAATGATCCTGCAACCCTGAGACAAAGAGACAGAGAATTGCAGGTTGATGAAATTGCATCAGGTGAATCAAAACTAGGCAGCTTGGATATTCAACAACGCCAGCAACCATTAGCGCTGGCGCTGATCTCTTAAGAAAAACTTTGAGACTCCACTCTGTTTTTTATTTACAACTTATGACTTATTCATGGTGTGCACCTAAGACTGCAGCTTTTGAGAATTGAGAATTCAGGTTCTTACAAGGACCTCTGGATTGCTTTTCTGGCAGATATGCTTCAGAGCCTAGAATGTGCATGCCTGGAAAGCATCTTTCTTTTCTTTTGCTTATAGAAAACGCATAGTTCCTTTTTGCTTTTTTTTTTAGCAAATTCTATTGATTTTAACCCCAGGTATGACACAAAGACACATATGATAGTAGTCATCCACAATAAGGCATTGTGTTGTATCATTTACAAGAGCAGATAGCTGCAGGGTGGCACATTAGAAATATTAAAATGACACCACCATAAACCCCAAATGTTCTTATGTTTCCAAGGGCATCTTCTGACTTGATAAATTGGCTCTCCCATTTTAGAGCAGCTGCCCATAGCTCTCTTCCTTTCACCCACTGGTTGTGCTGTTGTAATTTTCCATTATCATTCAATTATTTATTTTGGATTGAAAATCCATAAAACATACACAAAATATATATAATTTCCCATAAATATACAGCTAAAAATGTCCATATGCCTTCTCATATAACACTTTAAGTATTTAAAATAATCAATTATATCACAATCAAGTTGTACACAGAATTTCATATCTTGGGTTCCAACAGATTAACATTCCATACAATGTTATCTAATAACTACTTTAAATCTAAAAATAGCAGCATCCCAATTAACATATTTTGCACTGTGTGATTCCTGTACCAGAATACAATAATCATCTAGGAAAACTAGATCACCTCTTGGAACTATAACTTCTAAAGGGTTCTTCTGGAGTATTGTTAATATATAAGTGAAATGCTACTAGTTTCCCAAATAGCACTCTGACCGCTGGTTCCAAATTATCCATACAGAATACAAATATTTTGCTAAACTAACAACAATCACCTCCCGTGTATCTGTTTTTAGTATCCTAAGAGCTGGGCCAAGTGACCTTATGCCTAATAATCTGCAAAGACGGATGATCCGGGGGCGTGGCTAGGCTGTCCAAGATGGTGGATGTGCTCTAGCGGAGCTCCTGTAACCCTGCATTAATCCGTCATTAATCCTGCCATATACGGCCTCCACTTCTGTTTCCTGGTCCTCACCTGCTGCTGACTTGGTCCTGCTGCTGCCCTAGATCACACGTCGGGACCGCTGGGCGAGGTAGTGAGGACAGCCCGGGGAGGCGGCGGCGCTGAGGCCTAGTGATCCCCGGCTCTCCATGAGGAAAGTGCATCGGAGCCGACATTGCATTGCTAGGCAGAACAGCAGTGGTTCCTGGAGGGGCGAGGCGGCTGCCGTGATTGCCGCAGATGCATAGCTGCCAAGGTTTCAGATTGCCATGTGTGACATTTTTATAACTTCAGTGAAATTATGAGTGACATTTCAACGACTACGAGTGACACTTTTTCGCGAGCAAAAATCATGCAATGAAGACGAGGGAAACCTTCTAAATATCTGAAATTACAGCCATTTGAGCAACAAGAAACTCCAAGAACTTCTTAAAACTGCTGCAGAGCACCAGAAATGGAACTAAGGGCACTAACCCTAGTGCTACCTCCTCATGCATGCGCTCCACGGCGCTGTGTCTGACAAGTTACAACATAAACAACAGAACTGCACTACACAGTATCAGTCACGGCTCTGCCTGGCGCACAGCGTTGGCCAAAGTACACTTACTTTATATGAATTTCAGACTGCTGTGTCTCTGCGTCCCGGTCGGTCCGGCGGCCGCAGCGTGACAGGGACACGCGGCAGCACAGCACACTGCATGATGCAGCCAGTTCTCCCAGCTGAGTGACTCGTCCCCTGCAGTGCCCGGGCCGCACTACTACTAGTTTGCGCCCGCGGCGATTCATCACCACGATGTTGATGGCGATGCCTCTCATGATGCGCGGCGGCCATGAGTCTAGTGACAGTAGTCAAGTCGCTCAGATGCATTGCTGGCCGCCTCCCGCCAGTCCAACGCGGGTTTTTGTTGCGCAGACAGCAGCGCACCAGGACTCCTCGACTCTTGAGTCCCGCGCCGCTTCTCTGACCTGCCTACCACCTTACCTCACTTCCTCTTCATCAAGGACTAGGCACGAGGTCACATCCGCATAAAATCCCGGGGCCCCCCACGGTGTGCCACAGCCAGTAGCAACCAATTGTATGCACTTCAGTCATGCAGACATAAAAAAAACACATCCCTTATGATGCAGTTTCATTTTCAGCACAAACCAGAGAGAAAGAGAAAATAATGGTCGCCCCGGAGGAAAAATTAAAAGACTGCATAAAAGGCCTGGCAGCTCCTTTTAAAAGCCGAGTCTGAGAGCAAACAGAGTGGGAAGGATGGAAGAGGCTGACAGTCTGTGATGAAAGGAGTGACATGGGGGGACCAGAGAGAGAGATTTTATACTGTGAATTAAATGACACTACGTGAAAGAGAATGCTGCCTAGGGGGCTGGGGAGAACAAGGGCAGTGTGTGATGAAAGGAGGGCGGGGTAAGGAGCAGAAGAGGCCGAGCGCTGTGGTTTTCATACCATCTTCTAACCCTATGATGTGCTTCAGGGAGCTAGCTGATTAGAGGAAAGCAGGAGTGAAAAGTAAAAATGCAGGGTATCACAAAAGGCAAGAGTGTCAAGGGGAGATAAAACGGATGAAAGTGTGCCCAGTTTTTTAGGGAGACTGCAGGGGACACAGGCAGAAAAGAGCCTTGCGACATAAAATGCCCCCTACCCCCCCTTGAACTGTACTATTGTGGAGGGCTGTGCGTTACCAGAGATAGCAGAGGGAGTAGTCGGGTATTTGTCAGCGCGTGACACTATCAGGCTTCCAAAGGCCAATGGGTAAAGATTTGGCAACACTTTGAAATCTCCATGTCCCGTCAATAAATCCAAATTGAAACGAATTAGGCTGAAGTGAATTACGGTAATTGAATTCACGGGCTGGTGATATGATGAATTGTGCAGTTATTTGTCACTTCCAAGGCTTGGAGCCGCAAGCTGCACGGAGATGAAAAGGCCTGCAAGGAAGCGCTGGGGTGCAGGACAAAGGGGGGCTGGCAGCGGAGCGGTGTGCTCTGGAGCAGAACAGAAGGCTGGGCATTCACTGCTGAGGGCAGCCCCCCCACCCCCGCCCCCCCCCCACCGTCTGTCTCGGACCGGTAATTGGCAGTGAGTGAGAGAGTGGTGTCAGAAAGCCGCGCCGCGGCAGGGGGCAATTTGTAACATTGTAGCACTCTGACTCCAGAGCGGAGCAGACTGTTAAATCTTTAACTATTACCTTACTGAGCCCTCTGGCTGCTGGCACGTCTGTGGGGAGCAGCAGAGCCGGCACACAGATGCACGCACAGGCGCAGGGGGCGCATGCTGGCATGCCGTATAGCTGTGTTTCAGAGTGGCATTAAAAATGCGTGACAATGCATTTCAGTGCGGTGATGCGGAACACCACACTGAAATGCGTTAGTGTCACACCTGATCCGTGATACTTGGCAGGCCTGCAGATGGTGGAGCACCAGGCGGAACAGAGGACTGACTGGGTGGCCCTTCAGAGGTGAGAGACCGGCATTCGGGCGGAGGTCCCGCTCCCGACTCTTGGCGGCCAGATCGGGCAGTGGCGCTGCTTACATGGGCCTGTGTTAATAGCAGTATTGGAGGAAGAACTTAGATCTTCCCTTCCCTGCCTGGCGATTTATCTGCAGTGCGGCTCCTCTGTGTAAGCTGCCCTGAGCCGAGACTAGACAATAGACGGGCGGCTGTGGGGCAGAGCTGCTGATTCTGCTGGGCAGCGCTCTATTATTCTCAGCGGCCATATCGGGCCGCGGTGCGACTGAGGGCGGGCCCGAGCTGCATCAGACCCTTGGGGATGGATCTGGGCCGTGGTTGGCCAACTGCGGCTTGTTCAAGATGGGGCCTACACCTAGAAACGGTCACAGACTGGTGCAGGTGATTGGCTTACATATATTTACACCCAAAAAAAAAAAAGGAGATCCTGACGAGGAGGGCCCCCCTCACTCTCTCCCCCACACACTGTCTACCGTCCTTCCCAATCCTTGCGGTGCAGGGTCTATTCGCACAGGGGTTTAATGTGGGATTAGATGTCTGGGGCCCCCTCTCTCCAGTGACGTAATTCTTCGGCTCAGAGCAAATATCAGCCCTAGAGGACCGGTGGACGCAGCTTGCTCCTCGGGCACTATCGCCGTGGTGTCTTACGTGGCCTGGATCAACGTTGCCATTTCTCTGGTCGGTGACATTCCTTTGGATGAGCTGGGGGCGGGACTGCTGCTCGAACACGACGGAAGCCACCGGATGCATAATTGATTCACTGTCTGACAGGTGCGATCTGTGCGCTGTGGCATACGGGGCTCGATTTGTTGAGGTTCCTGAAGGAGGACTCTGCGACTGGTGGCGTCTATAGGTGCGGAGACATCTGTTGCGGGAGTTGAGGGTGCCTACTGGTGGAGGTAGCGGGATTGGGCCTTCACGAGACTTGTGGACGCTAGGCGAGGGGGCACCCCATCCCTACCAATATCAGTGGCCATTACACCAGTCTTACTCCCTAATACTATCTGCCATCTGTCTTGCTGTGCCCCTCCCTTACCTGAATCAGCGGTGTAGCTTGTGCTCGGCAGTGGCCCATATACCATTCTGCAAGATGACTAAAGGCAAGCTGCTCGGCGCCGCTTCCAAGCAGAGTACTATGGACAAATACACTGGCACTGCAGCCCAGGCACCTAATCCAGGAGATCCGATGACGCCCATGCCAGATAACGCCTCCATATTAGCAGCCATTACACAATCAAGGAATGAGCTGGAAGCCAAAATCGGAGCAGTTGGCTCTGATGTCATGCTGCTTAGACAAGATCTCCACAATGCAGTGCAAAATGTATTACGGAAATGGAGACCAGACTCTCAACGCTGGAAGACACAGTAACTACTCTTCAGAAGAACGTATCCACATTGGAAACATTGACAAATGGCCTGGCTAACACATGGGGGATGCGGAAGGAAGGGCCTGTATAAATAACCTTCGCTTTGTAGGATTTCCCGAGGTCTGTGAAGGTAACACCATGGAAGATTTCCTTATCAAGTGGTTGACGGACTGGCTCCCGCCCGAGGTACTGTCCTCCTGCTTTGAGGTTGAACGAGCACATCAGGCCCTCCTACAGAAGCTGCTGCCGGGGGCCTGCCCCAGGCCAATCATCGGTAGGTTCCTCAATTACAAAGACAGAGTTGTTATCCTGCAGCAGGCCAGGCTTAAGGAGGCCCTTACCTATGCCTCCCATCACATAATGATCTTTCCGGACTACACTAGGTTGGTCCAGCAACGCCGTCAATCCTTTGTGGAGGCCAAGGCCTGCTTGCGGAATCTTGAGATACAATACTCCTAGTTGTTTCCGGCCCGCCTGAGAGTTTCTTATCAATCTAGAACACATTTCTTCAATACACTGGAAGAGGTGTTTACCTGGACAGATGAAACTGTAACACTTAAACCCCACACTCCGCCGAGCATTGACTCTGACACTTCATCCGGAAATCCTAGTCTTGGTCGCCTCAAAGCCATCGATAAACAGCGCCGTAGATCACGCTCCAAGAGACGTTCCAAGTCCCGCAGCAAATCCTGTGTGCAGCTGGCAGAGGGCCGGGTAGAGCCAACATCATCCTAATATGCGCCCATAATGAGATATGATGTATACAATATGACGGACGACAACTATATCTGGGCTACATATACTTTCTGTTGACTTAGAAGACGCTATTTGCATAAGGGATGTTTATTTGGGATCCATTTGCGGGGAGTAGCTCCTGTCCCCCGTTGGGGTTGGGGCTATTGCCAAGCCGCGACAGATGCTTCAAGTTTCATGAGGTATTTGGGTGGGGGAGGGGGGAAGGGGGCTGGGGAAAGTTATTGTTTGTTTTTAGTGCCGAAATTTTATATCACGTACGCAGTATCCCATCAGATCAGGTCATGCATATGTCATTCCACGTCTATTTATACCACTGCCAAATACGACAACGACTATGACAGACGCTTCTAGACGGGTGCTCCATATTGTAAGTTGGAACGTCCGTGGTCTCTTGGATAAAATCAAGCGGGGGGCCATACTGCGACAGGCTAAGCGACATAAAGCAGACATCCTACTTAACTCAACTGTTGGGCAATAAGGCAGTGTGCTTAGCACGATTCGGCTACACCCAAGTCTTCCACTCTGGATTCGCTAGAGGATCTTGAGTGTGGCGATCTCAATCCACCGTAGAATCCCTTACATAGATAATAAGACATGGACAGATCCCCAAGGGAGGTACATTATAGTATTAGGTACATTATATGGTGAGCAATTCAGTTTGGGCAATATATATGCCCCCCCACCGCTAGCATGGAACCTGGTGGAGCGCTTGATAACATTGTGGGTTGAGATCCCCCTGGGCCTTACGATCGTTGGGGTGATTGGAATGATGTTTTATGCCCACATAGAGATAGGTGGCGCAGCACTGGGAGGCCTACGGGTACACAGGAATCAAGATTAGGATCACTGACATGGGCGACGGGGTGTGTGGACACATGGAGGCGACTTCATCCAACTGACCAAGAATTCACATATTTCTCCAGCGTTCATGACTCGTTCTCGCTGCTTGATTACATCTTCATCCCTGCTGCCCACATACATAGATTGGAGACGGCGAAGATTTTATCTAGAGGCCTCTCTGACCACTACCCCGTGTTGGCGACACTGCGTCTGGGCCCCAACTATTTCCCATTCCAATGGCGGCTCTCAACATGGCATATACAAGACGAGCAATATGAGCCCCATATGCGTACCGCCATTTCGGACTATTTCTCTCATAATACGGGGACAGTGGAATCCCCCGAAACTTTGTGGGAAGCCATGAAGCCAACTCTCAGGGGCGTAGATGTTGCGTTTTGTACATCACAGCGTAGACAGCGCCGCAAAAAACTAATTCAGATGGAAGCCCAACTCATAGACTTAGAACGCAGGAGTAAGGGCGACAATGGGAACGTGGCGCGTCGACTGTTACTTCAGATGCAACAATCATATGCCAGCGACTTATTAGAGGAGGCTAAACTGGCGTGGTTGGCGACCCGCAGTAGAATATATCAATGGGGATACAAGTCCAGTGCCCTATTGCACTGCCTCTGTCAACAGACACTCATTTCCCTAACAATTCCAGCTCTTAGCGGCGCTACCGGGAGATACTTACAGACCCTGAACAAATTGCTGCGAGCTTTGCCGATTATTTCAGAGACCTGTATGCCCCCAGGGAGACGCTCCCAGCGGCCACAGTGTGCCGGTTCTTAGACTACCTGCCTCCACGGGCCCTGACAGACTCAGTGAGAGAGGAACTGGACGCTCTACTGACAGCGGAGGAGCTTCAAAGTGCCCTTTCAGATATGCGCTCGGGCAAGGTGCCAGGCCCTAATGGCTTCCTGTGCGAATTCTATAAAAAAAATGTAATCTCTACTGACTGCCCCCTATCTGGCCGCACTTAATGCAGCCGTAGATAAAGGACGCCTCCCACAAGACTGGCGACATGCGGAGATAGTGGTCTTCCTAAAACCAGGTCAACCCCCTGAACTCCACACTTCCTATCACCCAATATCACTTCCGAATATAGAGGCAAAGCTCCTTGCCAAAGCCATTGAATCACATCGTACCACACATTACAAACTTGATTCATCCCAATCAGGCCGGCTTTATGACGGGTCGTGCCACACGGCATAACATACGCCGTGCACACACTGCCATTGCTATGATTGACCACCTCGAGGGACCGGCGGCACTCCTCCTGGCCGATATCGACAAGGCCTTTGACTCGCTCAGTTAGACGTATCTATTTGCTCACTTAGACCACTTGAATATTGGCCCCCCGTCTCCTTGCATACATCCACCTTCATTTACACCGACATATGGCTTCCGTCCGAATAGCAGACTCAACCTCACGGACCTTCCGCATTAGACAATGAACCCATCAGGGATGTCCTCTCTCACCATATCTTTTTGCTTTGGCTATAGAACCACTGGCAGCATGGTGAGGATTGATGCACAGGTCCGTGGCTTCGAGTGGACACGTGAAGTTTCGGATCGCACAGCACTATATGCAGACAATGTCCTTTTCTTTTTCACACACCCTAACAGATCTGGTCCGAGATTGCTTAGGATAATGCAGATTTTTGGTGAGACCTCGGGGCTATATATGAACACCCGGAAGTCTTTCTTGTGGCCACTACGGGGTGGAGACCAGCTGGGTGGATTGTCACTTGAAGTGACGGTGGTACCGGACGGGTTTAAATACCTTGAGGTGTTCCTGTCGACCTCCCAACACATCTCATGTGAAAAGAATTTAGCCCCACTATGGAGCCAGACCAAAGAGCAAGCACACACCTGGATGCACCTACCGCTTTCCTCATTTGGTAGATCTGCCATCTTTAAGATGGTGTCCTTGCCCCACCTTCTGTATCAACTCCAGAATCACCCTTATCCAATTTCACCTGTCTGGTTTCGACAATTAAATACCACTCTTAGCCATTTCCTTTGGAGTGGAGGATCGGCTCGAGTAGCCTTGAAGACATGTTTTCAGTCTACATACAGTGGTGGTATAGCCACCCCAGATGTCCAAACATATCATGCCGCCTCCCACCTTCTTATCCTAAACGACTGGTGGTACGGAGACAGACGTGATCCTGCATATGCGGTTGAGCATTGGGTGATGGACACTGCACCCTTGCACACAACTTTATATTCTGGTCCGATGATCCAAAGATTACCGCCGGCAACCAAAACAGTGTTTTTATCTTGGAGGCAGTCGCTGCGTCGAATTGGGTGGTGGGGCAAATTGACGAGGGAGACCCCCCCTTTGGCATAACGGTCTCCTGCCTCAACTACTAACATTACCAGGTTTTGGAGGATGGGAAGCCATTGGGTTTTGTACAGTGGGAGATGTTCTTCACGGGCGGACCTTGAAATCCTTTCAAGAGCTACAAAATGAATACAAAATGCCCCGCTCGCAGTTTTACAAGTACCTCCAGTTTCGACATGCTTTCTCCCCATATATCATGCAGGTAGACAATATACCCGACTTTAACCCTATTGAGGCCAAGGTCTTTATGGGGGAACTAGGCGATCATAAGATCACTAAATTATATTGAACACTGTTGACAAACACCCCCACAACATTAGACACAACATATGATGCCTGGCAAAAAAACTTAGGCCCCATCGATAATGATGACTGGGCCGAGTCGTTGGAGTCTCCGCGTGGTGCCGCTATTGCAGCACGCCTGCGACTCATACAATTTAAATATCTACACAGGGTTTATTTTACGAGACACAGGCTCTGCACGGCAGGACTGGTAGACTCTCCTTTCTGTCTACCCTGTGAAACTGCAGAAGGCACTCTTATACACACTGTGTGGCACTGTACTGCACTTTTGAAGTTTTGGCAGGGGGTGATCACGTGCCTTTCAGAAGTATTAGGATGGGACATCCCTTATTCACCAAAACTGACCATACTTCATATAACTGATGGTATTGGGGGCAACTAAGCGCCATTTATTACTTCTCAGCCTTACATTGGAGAAGCGCAAAATGGCTAGGGCATGGAAAAACACGTCCCCACCACTAGTCGGGGTATGGAAGAAGGGCCTTGATTTTTGTATGGGGCTGGACATACCAGTGTTTAAGGCCAGGGGATGTCCCCAGAAACATTTCAAGATTTGGAAGAGGTGGGCGGAATATCGGAGATTATACTTGAAACCCACTTCAGGTACACCGATGGATGGGCAGTCGTTGTGATGACAAGACAATGATTCGTAAAATTCAGTAGTAATTGCATGATTATTCGGTTGAAATGGTTGAGAACTGCATGTATTAATATACATATTAGATATATGGCACTGCTGTTTATTGTTGATGTTTTAGTTTTGACATTATTAGCTTTCAAATCCTTTTATTTTAATATTGTAAATGTCGACATCAATACTGCTATGATATACGCTGTATCATTTGAAGTCCTGGATGTTCCAGGACTACCACGGCTGTTGACAATAAAATATGTGATGAAAAAAAAAATACGGATGATCCATTTTCTCCTTGGGACTTTATAAACCAAACAAAAGAATAAAATATGACTTAGTGATTCAGAGGCACTATCACAGACAGGGCAGATAGTATTGGGGCTCTTAAAATTTTCCCACCTAGCTGTATAGTCTCGCGTTGGCAAAATATCATAACTAAACGTTCGATATTGCTGTTTAGGGAGAGGGTCCTGGATGACATCTAAGGAAGGTTTGTACAGAGGGATGAACTTATGGTCAAGGAACTGATCTGTCAAACTCCCTGCTTTGTTGTTCTTTGCTGTTTCTCCCTAAAACTGTTCTCTGCAACGATCCTTTATTAATTGCCTTGATGTCAAGTGACAATCTTCTGGAGAATCCCAGAGGTTCTCAAGAGCGAGGGATTGGAAAGTTTGCCTTACATACGACAGCCATGGAATCCTCAGATGGCCCACAGATTTTAGTATCTCTCTAATGGGACCTCTTTAAGATTCAAGCTCTGGTATTATCCACAGTCTTTGCCAGAATAGTAATGGTCCCACCTTGATGATAAATTAATTGGGATATAAACCCATATCTTGCATTTATGGAAGGGCTGGGGAGCTGTATGGAAGATATGTTAAAAGCTTAAGAAATGTATTTTTCACTGTTGCTAACGCGTTGACCGGTTAATGGCCCCAAAGCTCTGCGCCATAAAGGGCAGTACTTTTGCCCTAGTCTTGTATACTTCAAGCGCAGTAGCTATATTAGTTGCTTTTAACTTTTTTGCCATCTTTAAAATAACCCTGGTCTATTTTTGTAATTTCAGTGCGTTTTTCTTATTTCAGTCTTCTATCTGAAATTATGTAAAAGAGTCACCCCCAAATAAGTAAAATGAGAGACCTGCTCTAAAGGCGTGTTATTGACAGTTAGTCTTGGCTTGGTTGATATGTAGGGATTAAAAACTATAAATTTGGTCAAGTTTATATTCAACTCTAGACCATGTTCAGCACAAAATATCAAAAATCGGTTCAAAATTGCTTGTAGTCCTCTAGAAGTCTTTGAAATGAGGAGCGTATCATCCCCAAATAACAGGACAGGATATTTCGTGGGACCAATCTTGGAGGTATCATTATTTTGGAAGTTCAAAGATTCTGCCAAATCGTTGATAAACAGGGATGAGAGAGTTGGGGCTAAAACCCAGCCTTGTTGTACTCCCTTCTCTATTTTAAAAGCTCCTGTTTGTTCCCCATTCCTCCCATACCTCACCTGCGCTGTATTGTTCTCATGGATTTTTATTAGAACTTCTAGGATGTTAATTGGAACTTCCATACTTGCTTAGTGCTTCCCACAATTTACATTCCCGGACAGGATCAAATGCGGACTTTAAGTCAACGAAAATTATGTATAGATGACCTTTACCTAGTAAGACAGTTTTCCGATAAATGTAATTCAACCTAAAGATTTGCACAGGGGCCACCTCTTAAAATTGCCCTCATTAAGAGGTTTAGGTACGTTGCCCAATGTCGGGCTCTGAGGCATAAGGGTCAGAGGGAATACAATCGGGGCCTGGGGCTTTGTTGGCTAAGATTGACTTCAGCGCCCCAAGGGAATCCTCATGGGAGATCTCGAGAATATCTACTTGCCCCTGGATGGTACTGGAGGGGGTTAAACTAGTCCTACAACTTGACCACTACCATCCTTTATGGAGTATAGACCAGAAATGTGCTTGACCCACTAACAGGGTTCAATATGAAATGCATCTGGACTAACTTCAGAGCGACTGTCATTCACCAATATGGCTCAAAATGTTTTGAGTCCCCCAGTTTTGCTGCATGTACTAGTTCTGCCCAGGGCTTAACTTTCCAGGTGTTTTGTGCTAGATTAAGCTTTGGCTTATAGTTTTTTCCAAGCCTTTGGGACCCTGTCTTGGTCTCCTGCTTTTATGCAGCCTAGAAGTAAAGTTGTTGCTTTCCTCCTCTTAGCAATGTACCATGGTTGCTGTTTATTTAAGTTTCTAGTTTGTTTCCTGGGTTCTCTGGAAATCAAGTCCCATGTCAGTGCCAATAAATTCTTGCGAACTTTTATTATTTGACATGGGGCTACACTTTCCCCAAGCAATTTATTAATTTTCTCCATAGCAATGCCCACATTAGTATGTATACTGATCTAATATTTCAGGATGAGACTGAATATACTCCCATTTTAGAGCCTTTTTGTTGTTGATAAGGACTGCCTTCCCTATTATGCTAGGCTCAATCACTTCTGTGTGGAGATGAAATAGCCCAGTAAGTTCCAACATCAGGGAGTTGTGATCACCATCTGCCCTTTCCACTACTGTCATGTTGCCCATGTATGCCCAAAGGTTTAAGGAGAGAAATCATCATCATCATCAGAAACTTTATTTCGACAATACATGTCATAAAAGCGTTATAAAATATAAATAGTTAAAACCATAAAATATCATACAAACATATACATGGAGCACCAACACAGCATGGACAAGCAAAAAGAGATCCTGAAGATAGCTCTATTGGTCAAAATGGGTCCAACTAAATTCTGGCATAATTTCCTTAGGGTGACAGTAAACGCGGGTTTGATCTTTGATCTTATGATCCACATCCATCCCAGGAACTTGGCAACAGGAATTGCATATTGCAAAGAAGGGTCTGAGCGCAGGAATCTCAGAGCAACACTGCTGTTTCTGGTACCCAAGTTAATGCAGGTCGGTTTAAGCCATTTTTTTCGCAGGCCCACAGAGGCAGGCCAGACAAATAGAACATGAGAATACGTTTCAATTTGGAGTGCACAATTGGGGCATTTGTTATCGACAGTGGAGGACCACTTGCACGTAAAAGATTTTAACGGGAAAGTACCTACGTGGAATTGAAAATATAATCTGCTGTCAAAGGGCTTCGATATTGTGTCCCAATAAGGCTCGTACCGGGGGAAAGGCTTGAATTCTAAAAACCTCCCCGTCAATGAGGTACTCTCGGTTGCTCTGAAGTTGTCTATCCTAATCATTTCCCAATAGTGTTCTTTCATTTTTTCTTTTGTAGGGAACTGAGTGCCCATTGGATTCTCCCATAGTTGCTGTATTCCCATATTGGACAATATGCACTTGATTTCAAGGAGCCAGCCGATCTTGGATTAGCGGTCGGCCTCAATGACATCCCTAAGAGCATCAGCATAATTGGCCAGCTCGGGAGTGGACCAAATTCTACGCCAATGTAAAATAGGGCGAAATCTTGTTATATCTTCCAAGGGTTTTCGAACTAGGTCATTAAGCAGAGGTTTAAGAGGAGTGCTTTGAGACTAGTGATTGTTCGAAAGAACTTATTATCTGCTGTGACGAGAGGAGTCAAATTCTCAAAACCCCAGAGTTCTGACCCATATAGGACCGAACTCACTACTTTGGTGTCGTAGATCTGCAGTACCAAGCTGATCGGCTTTGTCAATGAAGTTTTTAATTTTTTTGTTAATACACCTGCTAACTGACGGTGTTTGACTGCCAAGATTTCTATTTGGGGCCTCCAACTCAATTTTTTTGCTAATGTGATTCCTAAATAAGTAAATACATCTATCTGTTCTAAGGGCTCCCCATCAAGTTTAATAGTGCCCCTGAATGATCGATGCTGGTTAAAGACCATGAATTTGTTTTAGTAGTATTGATTACTAGCCCTCGCATGCTGAAAAAGTCTTCAAAACGGGAAAGCGCACTTTGCAAACCACTCGGAGTTTTAGAGATTATGAGCGTGTCGTCTGCAAACAGGATGGACATTTTTGTGCCTGCTAGAACCGGATCATCTGATGGATATGTAGCTAGGTATTGTGAAATTCCATTTAGAAAGAGGGAGAATAACATTGGAGTCATGACACACCCTTGGCGTAACCCCTTTTCCACTGAGAATTGATCAGTGACATTACCCTGAGCGCCCCAACGGACATGTGCAAAGTTGTCCTCATGAAGCCTGACAATTAAAGACAACAAGTCTGTGGGTATTCCCAGATCCTGAAGCACTATCCAAAGCTTTTTACGTGAGACTAAGTCAAAGGCTGACTTAAGGTCAACAAAAGCAGCATACATGCTGCCCTTTCCTATTACAACTGTCTGCCAATATATTAGCAGAAAGCGGAATGCTTGGTCAATAGTGCTAACATGCGCTCGAAAACCCACCTAACAGGATGTCATTAGTAGCTATCCATTCCTGAACCTTTACCACTACTAAGCGAACCACCACCTTTTGAACTGAATCTTTTTTTTTCTTTTTTTTTTAAGCTTTATTCGGTTAATACAAATAACCATAAAAGCATTCTAAAATACAATTCATCGTTAAACATTTCTTAAAATTCTTGTACATTAGAGATCGACATATTAATCAATCAATCATTCACGTATAAAATACATTTTAAAAATATAATATGGAATAGAAAATTTAAAAATTAAAAGGAGGGGAACTATTCGCTTTCATAATTCAACATATCCAGATGTGTAAGATCCTTTCTCCTCTTAATAGCCAACTGAATAAAAAGAATCACAGCATTACATATTGCTACATCGGCCAAATTACAGACATGATAAAAAGCAGATTTATAAGAATACAAATGGTTCGTAATAAAAAGTGGTCGTAAGATTGATTTTCTGATGTCCCTGTAAAAATTACAAAAGAGTATAAAGTGCATGGTGCTTTGGGGGGTTTTGCCATCACACAGACCTGGGTAATTTTAGGCTCCACTTACCCATCTCTGGGAAGGCAACTTGAAAGTGGAGCGTATTCAACCGCAATCTTGTCAGATAAAATCTTTGTTGTACATTTCTTGTAAAAACAAGATATGGTTGTATGCCCAGGGAAAACGGTCCTTCACTGTAAGATCTAGCATGCGATTTTATACTAAAATCGGCTACCCTGGTTTTTTCTCTAATTCCCATAAAGCACTTCTTTAGCTCAACTTTACTTCTAATCTGGATGCTCTCAGGGTTTTTAAAATTTGGGGCCATATTACACTCGGTTAGGAGTCTAATGATATAATTTATCAATGGGATATTCCTATAATGATCTAATTTCAGGCAATCCAGAAATATGTCTTTAGTGAAGTGAGCCTCATCGATCGTCCAAATTCTGTACCACAGGGTAAGAGCCGCCACATCAATCAGATCGCTCACATAGGGTACATCTAGCTCCTTATATAAGTTGAAGTTGAGTTTGGGACCGACAATAGTCTTCTTAAGAATTTGTTTTCAAGGGTTTGTAACGGTGAGGTATCGGCCGTGCCCCATAATCCTCCACCATAGCAAGCCCCTGTGATGCACTTACTCCCATATAGCTTTAAAATCTCTCGTATCGGCTTATTTCCTAATTTCTGTGAAAATCTGAAAATAGCTTCACTGGATCTCACAAACTTCAATTTACTAGTGTTAACATGTGTGGTCCATGGTCCTTTGCCATCAAACACTAGTCCTAAATAGGAAAAAGTGGATGTCCTGTCAATAGATGCGCCCCGACATTGAGGGTTCTATTTTTTGTTTTCTTTTTCCACGTCATTACAAGCGTTTTGCTTAAGTTAGTTTTTAAGTCTTTTTAGTCATAAATTCTGTAAAATGATCTATCAACAATTGGAGACCGTTTGCGGTCCTAGATATTAGGACCGCATCATCGGCATATAATAAAACCGGGGTAACACGTTTGCCGACAACAGGGGCATCAGATTTCAAGCTTTGTAATAAAAGATCTATTCCATTGATATAAAGTGAGAATAAAAGGGGGCAAGGACACAGCCTTGTCTGATTCCTCTGGTTACCTTAAAGTGCGTTGTGCATTCCCCTTTCAGACCATAGCGTATTTTCGATATGAGGTGAGCATATATCTGTGATAAAAATTTATAATTTCCTGGGGGCACCCATCTCTACTAGAGTGTTCCATAGCTTAGAGTGGTTTACCAGATCAAAGGCACTGGACAGATCTGCAAAACAAAGATGAAGTGATCCTTCTTTGGCAAGTGTGTATTTGCCAATTATCAACTCGAGGTTAACGCATTGCTCAACCGTTCCAATACCCCTTCTGAAGCCGTATTGGGCATCTGTTAGAATATTATTTTCCTCCACCCAGCATTCCAGCCTGGCTAACAGGACTCTACCCATAAGTTTAGAGGAAGAGTCGAGAAGGGATATTGGTCGGTAGCATTTAGCACTACCTCTATCTCCTTTTTTGAAGATGGGCACAATCACACTTTCAGCCCAGGTAGCTGGTAACACCCCATTAATGATAGCATTAAACAGATTGACTAAAATAGGGGACCATAGATCTACGTTGTCCTTAAAACATCAATTGGAACCCCATCCGGCCCTGCAGCCTTTCCACTCGCACTTTTTTTTAAAGCTTGATTTATCTCTTCTAAATTGATGGTTTCAATCTTAGGGGTATTCATTATGATAATATGTCGATTCTCATCTGTTTCCAAGGGCTGTTGGGCAGGGTTAAAAATATTCTCAAAATGGGATAACCATTCTTCTGGCATAACTATTGTGTCAACCCTTGCGGATGAAACGTCTTTAAACAGAGGTTGGTCTATGGTTTTCCAGAAGAGGATAGAGTTTTTTGTCTCAGCTGCTTGAATAAGGCTCTCCCATGCGTCCTCCCTAATTTCGTTTTTCCTCAGCATTAAGGCTTGCTTATAGCTTTTGTGAAGGCACCTAATTTTATCTATATTCCGGGGTTTATTTTTTAGTTCTTCCTTCAAGGTCCTGTTTAGTCTAGAACAATGTTGATTAAACCAACGTGGACTATCATCATTAAATTTCCTACTCTTAACTTTAAGTTCTTTTGAAATTTCATCTGTGATATTTTGAAAGGCTGAAACAATTTCAATATTACTAGATGTATTGCCCAGACATGTTTCCATGTATACACTACTTTTTTGAATAACCTTTTCCATGAAAACAATGGGATCAACACCTGTCCATTTTATTGATATCCCATTTTCACCATGGGTGTTAATATTAGTTGCAGCAAAAGTTATCTTCTGTCTATAATATAATTGAGAATTTAATATTAACACAATTGGGAGGTGATCACTCAGGAGACTCGATTGTATATAGCATTTTTCTACCTCAAGCCTACAATTCCTAGATAGTAAAGGTGATCAATACGTGATGATGACCTGGTCCCCACATATGTATGGATAAGGTTTACTCCCTCGTGTGGGCCTAGGTCCATTATTTCTAAATCATATTTATACATCACATGATTGATAGTTTCACCATACAAGTTATGCGGGAAATGCGAAAGGTGATCACCGAGCACATCTTCATATCCACATTGATCGCCTATAATATTATCACACAGAACACAGTTAAAATCCCCAGCCCAGATTAATATATTATCGCCCCCCAGGTCTCTCAAGAATTTGTGCAGCTCAACCTCTAATTTTACGATAATCTCATATCTTGAGTTATCAAAAACATTATTGTAAAAGTTAATAAATACTATGTTCTGTTTTCCTTTAACTGTGAAAGCTAAGAATTGAAAATGCTGTGAAGTTACATAGACCTTCTTTAGGGACAATGGTACAGACAAAGAAATTAAAACCGCCAAGCCCCCACTTGCTCTTCCAGCCTTAGATGAAATTGCTTTGGTGAAAATAGTTTTAAAACCGTTAAAATGAAATACCTCTGTCGACCATGTCTCCTGTAGGAGAATCACCGAACAATACTGTATACTTTTAAGCCATATCGGATTTTGCAATTTGTTTTTAACCCCTGCAATATTTCAAGTCATGATTTGCAGTGTCCCTACCGGGGAGCACGATATTGAAACTGCCCCCGTCCTATTCTTCTGGGATATATGGTCGCTGGAAGCATCTAATTCCACAACTTCCATTGGGTTGGTTTCTACGAATTCTACATGGGAGCTTTGATTTGCTTCATTAATATGATACACATCTTCTGTGGGAAGGTTTAATATCTTCAGGGGGCAATTACTTTTGTAAAGTTTCATACTTTTTGGAGCCAGTCAATCCACCTCGCTACAGCTGCCTAAAGGGGCAAATCTGTTTGACATGAACGATATCCCAAGGGTTTCCCGGGGACAATTCGCTCTACTTGATAAGTGGGACAACTCGTGACGTGTTCTATAAAAATATCCGAGGGGTACCGCAATAATGCTACCATTGCGGTTGTCATATGGCCAGGTATATTTTGCTGATAGCTCTTCCATTAGACAGCCTACCAAATCTGCGTGTCGAATGTTTACCACCACACAGTCCCCATTACATAGCTTTTCCCCTTTACCCACCCAGCCAACTCTTCTCAACATGATTATCTCTTGAAATAAGAGTCTAGTACTACAATTGGTGTTACAGGTGAACCAGTGTACAACCTGATTCTTCAATGAGTCCCATGATTCAATAGAACCATTTTGGAGTTTTGGGACATTCTTTAGGACAATAACGTAAGGGGTCGCTTGAGGTGGTAAGCTAAGGGAACCCCCCTGAAGAGTATTTGGCCGATGATGACCATCTAAGTCTTGATATTGGTTAGTATTACTCTGCGGGTTAGCATTTGCCTGCCTAATGGTTGTTTTTAATCTATACGGACTTGGTGGTTCTTTTAATTGTGATTCAGGCAATGGTACGTGCAGTTGGTGACTATTAGACCTAGCTGCATTACTTTCAAGACCCTGGACGTTTTGTGGCGGTTTCTTTTTATCATCAACCATATTTAATTTATTAGGAACCGATTTCTGGCATTTATTAATCACATTTGATGTCTGCATGACTGTAACCAGGTCCACTAGTTTAATAATGTCTTTCTGTATTTTTTTAACCTCAGATGTTACTCGCCTTTCAATAGAGTCTATTTTCCCATGCAGTTTTTTGAAGAGTGTTTCAATATCGGGTATATGCCATGCCATGTCTTCAGTTCTTTTCACGGGGAGTGATGCGTCCTGTTTCAATGTCTTCCCCCCCTTTCTTTTTGTTTTCTAAGAAGCGTTCTTTGGATCGTTTACTACTGGAGCAGTATGCTGCTTTGGCCTTTTTGCTGGAGGCGATATCAAATCAGGCAAATCCGATACTATGGATATTTCAGCTGTAGTTGTCAGCACGCAGGGACCTGGCCCAACAGGGTACGTTGGGCTCTGTGCGTTCGAGATTATATCTTCCAAACTATTATTTAGCCCCTCTTTGTTTTTGCCCAAAACATGTACATCTGATTCCAAATCGTTACTATCCTCGCTGGCTTCAATTGCGGAGATAGACCCCTTATGGGCAGCATTTAAAGCAGTTTTAGTAGCGGCTAGCTGCTCCTCCACCTGAACAATCTCGCTGTTAATAATTCCCATAGCGCTTTTCAAGTAGGTTGTAATTGGTGCTGTATTGGCCATGGGCTTCCCTTTTGATGTTATAGCCAGTTTTCTCTTCCCCATTTTAGTTAGGAGTAACACAGTACAAGAGGGAAGAATAGAAATCGGCTTACCGGCAATACATTGCGTCGAACCAGAGAATTAAGGGAGGCGGCCCAGCCCAGCCTTGTCCGGTCTCGGACGGGTACAGACGGGCCCGCCCTTGGCCCGCGCGGCGTGAGGGCAGCAGGTGTTTTAAAGCGCCTCCGGGCGCGTAGAGCGGGCGTCAGCGGCGTGGTCCACCTCACGGGAGCCTGGGACTTGTGGTCCGGTCCCTCACCCCCTCTGGATCACAGTGGTTGCAGGCAAAGATCGAGTAGCGCTCAACAGCGCAGAATGGCTTCACAGGGCTTCTGAATCTATTAGGCCTATAGGTCTATAGTTTCCTGGAGAGGACCTATCACCCTTTTTGTAGATAGGTATTATCTCAGCACCCTGCCAGGAATCTTGAATAGGGGCACCACAGGCTACAGCATTAGCTAATGATCATATGTCCCTTGACCACGTGTCCTTATCGTGCAAAAATAAATCAGCCGGAATGCTGTCAAGACCGGGGGTTCTCCCCCCGTGATTGCTTGCGCTAAGGGAAGCTTTTATATCTGAAGGTGCAAAGGTAAATTTGACTGTATGCGAGGGAATTGCAAAAAAAACTCGCTTTGCTGTTCATATTTCTTAGCATATTATTTTGTAAAGTGTTCAGTCCATGCATCTGGGGCTATATGATTTTGTGGGGGTTTGGTGGCCCCCCTGGGCGATCTCACACGATTTCCTCACTTGTTGGATACAGATTGGATTTTTAGATTTTATAGCATCCACAAGGAGCTTCTGTGCTTGTCTACATTCTTTATTGTGTCAATGTTGTTGTAGCTTGAGAGTATTGCTATTGATATGAGAAGGTCTAAGAAAGTGGGTTCTTAGTTTGTCAAATAGTTTGTGAACGTTTCTCATGGCTTCACATGTCGCTGCGTTTGGCAGGTAGGCCTCTAGTTCTGCTGTCGCGAGTGGCATATCTCTGCTTATGGTGGAAAATATGTCTGGCTTTTCTACTACCTTAGTCCACTTGACTCATCTCACATCATTAGAAATTAGCAGGTCTCTGGTCGAAGTCAAAGTAGGAGGGATTATTTCCTTACTGGTTTTCAAAGATTCGATTGCAAAGGTCAGTGGGTTGTGGTCACTCTCGATTATTGCCATATCGATGAGCACAAAGTACAGTTTCAGATCGATTAAAAGATAGTCAATACGACTTGCATGGTGGCCATTATTATAGGCATTGGCCCCCTTTCTGTCGGATATGGATCTCCCATTGGCTGCCCTAACTCCCCTTTCCAGGCAAAAAGTTGTAGGGCTGCTTCTGTCCATCTTTTGATTGGTGCTAATTCTAAGCTTGGGATACCCCAGAGCGCATCTTCCTCTTCGGTTAGATTATTGTCATCTGGGTCAAGTGGCTCAAAAGTTGTGTTAAAGTCCCCTGCTATTACTAGAGAGGATGTACCTGAGGAATTATCTAATAGTTCGTCGAGGGCCATCACAGTTCTGGACCTCTGTCCGCCTCTTGATCCTCTCGCATATACATTATAGATGTCAATATTGGCACGAGAGCTGATCTGCAGGCAAATACCAAGAACATAAAGGCTGCGTGTGGGAAGGACCTGTATCTTATAGCCTATAGCTTGCCTTATCCATATTGTTAACCCCCCCAATGGCCTGCCCAATGTACCACGGGTCGCTGGAGCATAGTAATTCAAATACCCAGGGTGAAATAATGGATCTGTAGACCATGCTTCCTAAAATAGACAGATATCGTACAATTCGACTAAGCTATTCCAGTTCGGGGAGGCACCCTTGGATCTTAGACCGGCTATATTCCAAGACAAAAAAGATATCTGCCATACTGTGAGAGGCTGCAGTGAGGATGTCCGATCGCCAAGGACTGTGGTGCTAGGTTTGTTATTCCATTGGCTCATAGGTTCACAGATGGAAGAGGTTCCCAAGGGAGTGCTTACTGTTGATTGGTGACCCTTCCAGAGCATTCAGGAATCAGACCTGATTATGCTCTTGGGAGGATATCCATGAACATCAATCTAGTTTTCGTGATGGAGTCGCCACGGTGGGTGGGGGAGGTAAGTTGTGTGACCAGACTGTGGTGGGATTTCTGGGAGCTTGTATTTAAATCGGATGCTTGTATTGGCTAGATGGGAAGTACGAGCATCAAAAGCCACTAGATTATCTACTTGATTGCTGTGAGAGAATGTCAATGCAATGCATTCCAGAGGAGTAGCCTGATAGGAATATCGTTTAGCCCCGATTATGTCCTCCCTTATAATCAAGCGACATCCCCTCACATGTCGAATCCATTGGGTGCATTTGTTTATTCATGAGCCCTCATCTTCTTTGATTAGGCTAGGTGGTGGTTTCGGTACATTTATCAAATGCACTATGCATTTTTGATCTGGTGCCCACGCTGTCTCTCGTGGGATTTGTTTTGGCCAAGTCGCACGGGGGTGGTGATCTTAGCAAGAGCCCAGGAGCAACAAAGGATTTGACAGGCTCAGATTGTCTCAGAAATATTTGTGCTGGCTTATTAGAATATGTGACTAACTGTCGATCTGTGTATTTATGCATAGGAAGAGAGTCTATGCATGGTGCCTTCTGGAGCTGCCCAAGGGAACCCTCTATAAACCTGTCAACCTGTCTTTCGTGGCACATCTGACTTCGCTCAGGGAGTATACGATCTTTCAGCTGATTTTTAATATGTAGTGCATCGAGTAATACGTTGTTTAGAGAGTCAGATAGACTACTAACCGTTGCCCTAAGGGCACTAAATCCTGGTTTAGATCCCTAATCTGTTGTTTAAGATGATTTAGGGGCCCTTCTTCATGTGTTGTTATGGTTGGTGGTGGGGTGACTAGCTTATCATGGTCTTCGTTTGGTAAAGGTTGACTCGGGATGAGGATTGTTTGGTGCCATTGAGTTGATCTCGGGGCAGCGAAGATATGGATTCAGTAGACTTTAATGGGTTTGCACTATTTTTGAATTTCCTTGGACCTGGATTTGTGTGTCGCACACCCAGTTAGATAACTATTTATTGTTTTGGGTTTTTTGCCCTTGTTTGATTGCAACCCCATTGCCCCATGTGGGTTCCCTTGGACGCTCTTGTTGCTTTCTAATGTTGCCGCAGCTTCTAGACATTTTGTGGGTAGATGCTTCAATTTACTTTCAATCTGAGGCCCGCTTGTCTGGGAATGCTCAGGGCCAATGAGGCTTTCTACTTCCTGTATTAGGTGGTTTATTTCTTCAAGGGTACTTATTTCTTTGGTTCCCGCTTTTTTTGTTGCTTTGTTTTTCCCTGCGCTTTCCCATACTAGCTCAATTATGCTTTCTAAGCTAAATAAGCCCACCCAGGCAATTACAATTACTCCTATTGCAAAGTGTAATATATTGTCAATTATGAAAAAGAAACAGTCCACGTCAAAATGTCTAAGTGCCACAGATCCCAACAAAAGGACAGGCAATAGATGGTAAAGTTCTTCGTGTGGAGACAGTACCTTAGTGGGCCAACTTGTGGGGGGGGGCCCCAAACCAACCTCTTCCGGCCTTTAGCGATCACAATCACAAACAGGCGCTGGCCTGTGCCTTGTGTTGCAGATATCAGTAGGTTAGGGACCAGCTGAGGATTGTGGAAACCGTAGTCGCCAGCAACCGTGAGCCTACGGCGACTCTCCCCTCGGTCAGGGTCAGCTGCAGGAAGAACGTCTCCCAGGCAGTAGAGCCAATAGAAAAAACAAATAGCAGGCTCCTCACAGTGGTTCAAAGTTTGGTGTCAGGCTCTATCCATAAGCCCTGAAGATTCACTTGAGTGAGAATCAAATCCCAACCAAATCCCAACCGGACTCAAGGGTTGCCCCAGATGCTAGATTTCCATTGCCAAGGGGCGTTGGCCCCACCCTTCTCCTCCTGTTGCCGATGGGCGCAGGACGGGCCCGCCCTTGGCCCGGGCTTCACCCAGGTGTGCACCGCATGGTGAGACGGCTGAACGTGCTATATAGCACTGATGAAAATCAGGTGTGTGGGCAGCCGGGATCGCCTCCTGGGGTCCTGAGTTGCTGGAACATGCAGTCCGCACAAGAAAAGATTGCTGGAGCCCACGTAGCGGGACAGCTGAACACGCTATGTAAAGCTGATGAAACTCAGGTGTGTGGGCAGCAGGGACCACCTTCTGGGGTCCTGGGCTGCTGGAACATGCAGTCCGCACAAGAAAAGATTGCTGGAAGGATAGAAATACATAATCAATTCTACTTGTGCTGTTTGCAGATCTATAGGTCATAGCACCATCTTCGTCTGCTGGCGACCTCCCATTACAAGCTCTTAGACCACTTCTTATTGTAATGTCTAGCAACTGCAGTGCAAAGTTGAGCATTTTTTTGCTTGAGAGATGCCCACTCTTGGAATATTCCATGCAGCGTCCTCCTCATCGGATATAGATGAGATGCAGCTATCCAAGGGTTCTATTGTAACATTAAAATCCCCTGCCATTATTGTATAGGACCATGTTTCCTGGAAAACACAGATGTCATGTTCATCTATATAGGTCCCCCAGTCAGGGTATGCAAGTTTCAGCTTTAAGCCGGTTAGATTCCATGAAAGGATTTTCCATGACACTTTATCCTTATTCTGTAAGGTAGACGAATGAGCCTCCTGTTGTGTATAAGCACATCGTAGGACTGGACTATTAAAACTTCCTAGTATCCTGGAGTTATTAGAATTAGTACTCAGTCAATTTCTTTCAACGGAGAGGAAATGATGCCCTTGTTGGTGGCACTGCTGTGTTGGTCAGGAGGACATTGCTGCCCAAGGTCATTGATATCATCATCTATGTAAGGATCTCTTTTGGACGGATCCTGAAATGAATTAATTAAATTAATCCAGACCTTGTTCGTATTGGCATCTGTACTCTAAAGATTCCCTGATGTTTTGAAGTAGAACTTTTGGCTCTGTGTTTGAAGACAAACTTTAGCATGGTTTACAAGGTCTGGTGATGGTTTGCACTGAATTGTAGAGCATTGAGGAGGGAAAGAGCGAGCTTCCATATCCAGGAGTCCATCGATAATGGTCTGGTTTCTTATGGTCATTTTAATGGTGTCATGACAAGACCAGTTCTTAATATACGTTGGGCACAAAACACGTCTGAGTGTATGAATGAGAGACAATTACGTTTATGACAAATCCAATGAGTGATCTTGTTAATTAAAAAGTCTGACGATTCTCTCTGGTCAGGGGTTGGTCTAGGAACCCCTGTCATATAAATGATTCCACCCTGCGGATTTTGTGGCAGTATGTGACGGTGGCCTTCTAAGGAAAAGTAGTGGGTCATCTAATGGCAAACCCTGAGTTGGAAAATTATGCGGGCTATTGTGGTGCCTGGTAGTTGCAACATGGGGAATGGGCAAGGAGTAGACATTATTGCTATCCCTAGCTTTATGATATTGTTCAGTACCCATCTCCATAGCATTATTTGTTGGCATATAGGTGCCTCGAGTACAAGAAGAGTTGGAAAACTGGGGAGTTTTAGCCAAAGGAGGAAGACCAGAGATTTCTTTCCCACCTACCGTTTGTCTTGGATGGACATCCACACGACTGACAATTTGTGAAGTTGGAACTACCTATGCTTTTCCCTCCTAGATGTAGATCTTGTTTCCTTAATAATTTTATAGTTGACTTGTGATAGCTCTCAATCATGGAAGCAAGAGATTGGACAGCCCCTGTCTAAACTTTGAAGTCTTCCTTTAGGGAACTGATCTGCGCTAGGGCCCATTCTAAATCTATGATCTTATCGCAGGTAAATTTTGATCTTTAGCAACTAGACTTTCTTCCGCTTTGGGCATTAGGCGGGCATACCAATTTGGGATGTTAGTCATAGTAACCATTTCTTTTGATTCTTGGCTTGGAAAGGCCGAGATAGATTGAGCTGTTATTTCAGTAAGTGGTGGGGAGGTAGTCTTCGATTGTGCTGTCACATCAATTTTTACGGCAGAATGGCTTGCGGAATAGGCTTTCCCAAGAATACTTTTCTTGTTGTTTCACTTCAAGTAATGCGTTATCTTGGGTTTGGGTCCTAATCTCTCGTTCCACTCTGAATCATCACCACGTATGCCCTCTAACTCTTTTTTCAAAACATTTATGGCTTCTAGTGTGCTGTTATTTATGGCTTCTAGTGTGCTGTTATTTATGGCCTCTAGTGTGCTGTTATCTTGAGTAGATATTTTTGCTAACTTCCCCTTGTGGCAAATGTCATTTTCTGTGTTTTTCTCCTTCCCCATAATTGCACTTTTATGTAATGAGACAAATTTAAAAGTTACAGTTTGTAGGTACAGAACCAAGCTGAAGCTTTGGTAGAGTCAATTACTAGGGATACCTGTGGGGGCCAGTATAAGCCGGTTTCCAGTGATCTCTCTAAGACGCTCCCACTAAAGTCCTCAATGTCTTCACTTATCCACTCACTTGTAAAAAAAAGATGAGTACATCTGGTGATCTCCATGCTATGGCCTGTATCCAATTAGAAGGGCTAAGGAGGGTGGGCCTGGCCTCTTCTGGGCGAAGATGGGCCCAGTTGTGTCCCACGTGCGTCCCGTGCTGCGGGTCTGCTGGTGCACTTTTGGCATTTCTGGCCCTGCCACTCGAGCATGCGGTAGGCTGGGGAACCGAGTCCCACCCCAGTCAATGTAGCAGCAGGAATGTCCAGAGGCAGCAGGAAAGCCACTGACAGAAGGGCCCACACTGCGGGACTGCTGGTGCGCTTTTGGCGTGTCTGGCCTGCCCCTAGGGCGCATGGTAGGCTGGGGGACGGAGTCCCACCCCAGTCAATGTAGTAGCAGAACTGTCCAGAGGCAGCAGGGAGCAGGAAAGCCACTGACAGAAGTACCATTATCTCTTTTAGTTACGGAATTGCTGATTTCCACCAGTATTCTCTCTCCTTAACTTCCCTAGAGTCATTCAGGATTCCCAAAAGTGTCTGACGAGAAGAGGGTTCAACAGGTCACCCCAGTACCTTTTTGTATTAGTAATATTGAGCCACAATATTCTTTCACAATGTTCAATTCCCACACCATGTAAAAGAAGTTGCCTTGTGCTGAGCAACACCTAGTGCACATTGGTGTAGGGATCTTGCCCATGTGAAATAGACATTCTGGGGTGAAATATGTTTTTGGGAGGTAATAAAGTTGAATTTGCCATATTTCTGCTGATATTGTGCTCTCTCTGGGAGCCATCCTAATATCACTCCAGTCACTAGGTGACCCGGTTTAAATTTCAGTTGTTCACTTCTTTGCCTGGCTAAGGACCCTTGGGCCAGATGTACGGCCCCTTTTAATGGTCGCAAACGGGGAATCGGCCCATTTGCAATTGCAAAAAGGGTTGTGTTATGTAAAAACCCTGAGTCAGTAACCTATTACTGACTCGCAAAATAGGGTTTGCGACTCGCTATTTGGAAAGGGCATGCCAAGGACGTCCCTTCCTAATAGCGAGTTGCACTGGTATGAATGAATGTTTTGAGACCGCAAATGCAGTTGCAAAACAATCGCAGTTACCACCTACTTCAAGCAAGTTGTAAGCCAGTCGCAAACTGGAAGGGACCCCTTCCCCTTTGTGAATGTGTGTGAAAATATTTTTTAAGAGCAGGCCGTGGTCCCATGGACCACTACCCGCCCTTAAAAAATGAAAAGAAAACTTTTCATATATTGTTCTTTTAAACGCATCCCGTTTTCCTTTAAGGAAAATGGGCTGCATTTGGGAATAAAAACGTTGGTTTATTTAAAAAGCAAACACAGACATGGTGGTCTGCTGTCCCCAGTAGGCCACCATCCTTGTGGTATGTGAGATTCCTGAGGGATGCCAAATTGCGACCTACCTTATTAATATTAATGAGGTAGGGCTTTAGCGACCTCATAAGGAATCACAAACAGTGTCTGAGACACTATTGTACATTCCATTTTGCGAGTCGCAAATTGTAAGTCGCAAAACATCGCAATTTGTGACTCGCAAAATGGAATGGTAGTACATCTGGCCCCAAGTCCTTAGAAGAGACTTCAAAATGACTATGCTTCACAACAAATCTTAGATTAGACTCAGTCTGATGAAAATAAACATCTTAAATTAAACAAATGCTGACATTCAAACACAATAGCAACATCTTCCATCTTCCGTGGTTCCATAACAAGCCAGTTGTTAACTCCAAGTGCTCATTTTGACATTAATTTGATCATAGATATCTCGAGTTTCTTCCAGGTTACTATCTCTACTACTGGTCCACAAATGCAGACACCCATCAATGGCCAATAGACTACTGAGTCGTGCTTTCCTTACATTTGCTTTAAAGCTGATGTTGGGCTACCAATAGGCACATTTAGGGGGTCATTAGGATAGCGGGCGAATCGCCACCGCCCGTATGGCGGTGGCGATCCGCCCGCTATTTCCCACCGCCCACCTCCCATTTCCCCACCGCCATATTAGTATGGCGGTGGGGACCCAGGCGGACGGCAAGACCATCCGCTGAGTTTTCCGCCGATCGACCAGTCGAACCGTGCGGAAAAGGGCTGGATATGGTGGCGGTGTCTGCTAGACTACCGCCATCCATAATATGATGGGCAGCGGTGCAGGGCTTTCCATGGCGGAGACCCCGCCATGGAGACCCAGGCGGAGTTTGCTTTCGGGGGCCCGTTGCGGGCCCCCAGGGTATTGGGGCGGTGGGGGGTGCACATGGTGGGTACCTATGGTACCCCCCTGCATTGTCATGGACATGGTGGCAGGCACCTCGCGGTGCCTGTCACCTTGTGCATGACGATGCACACAGTGCATTCCCAGCATTGTGGCGGGCGGTGCTGTGAGCACCGCCCGCCACAATGCTGGGAATGGAGGATGCCACCGCCGCGGTGGCATCCTAATCGCCTGTGTGGGACCGCCGCACCACTGGCGGCCGGTCCCAGCACCGCTAGGGTGGCGGGCGGACGAAAGTCCGCCCGTCATCCTAATAGGCCCCGTAGTCTCTAGTTCGTGGAATACCAGGGCTGTCTGTTCTGGTTGACCAGAAACACAGGATTCTCATAGAACGGTTCTGGTTGTTTCTTTGAATACAGCCTTTGTTCCAAAATGAGAAAAAGGTAAGTTTATAAAGATCAATGTGGACTGTGATTACCTGAGATGGGGCGCTAAAAAAGGAACCTTCAGTTCTATCACAAAGGCTCTCTGTTTCTTCATCAATGCCACCAACCAGATGAGGTTACTTCCAGTGGTTCAACAGAAGTTTGGGAACTTCCTCTACCACATTCACCCTACCACTTGAATGTTTGCAAACCCGAAGAAGTAAGAAGCTTGCTTTTCAATCTGTTAGCATTACTTTCCCATGATGCAGAGCCAATGAAAGCCACCTATGTCATGTAATAGAGGATCTTCCTAGGTCAATCTTATTCTTCTTGGGACTTGGAAAGCCTTGCTAACCCTAAAGGCACATTTTTTAAAACAGTGTCCAAAGCATGATCTGGAATCCAAATAGATTTAAAGTGTTCCTTAAAGCCTAAGAGAAACAATGTAGAAGGCAGCTAACTTTATTGGCCAACTCCCTGGCAACAAGGATTTCCAATTCTAAGGTATGAAAGAAAGTGTTTCGCAAACAAAAGCAAGAATCATCCAAGTTGGATTAGAGAGTCCAGTAGAATTCAAATCTAGATCAAGTGCAGCAATGTGATTTGTCCTTCCTTGGAAAAAAGGTTGTGCACTAAAAAAGAAAAATCCTGGGTCTCTTTTGAAGGACGATCTATATCTCATGCCACTCCTATGCCTGGTCTTCATACCTTTCAATGTTTCATCCTTTCATCTTTTCAAACTTTTCCTTGGAGGAACTGTGTGACTTACTGCATTTGGAGGTCACTCAGATCTCTGCCACACCAAAGGCTCAACCACAAATAGTGTGTGAAACATTGCTTTTTCTTGGGCATCTTTAAATGATCGCTATCTTGCATGCTTCATAAGAGGGAGTTAGGTCTCACGGGCCACGTTACTGGGATCTCTCTCCTTCAATCCTCTCCAGCTGCATCTGAATCCTGACAGGATTTTTTCTCACAAGTAAGAAATAAATGTCCTCACTTGAACTGTAAACCATGCAAAGATAAAGCAAACATCCTTACTAGTAGTCCAATGGTACATCTCACAGATATACCTTATCCATATGAAGTAGTAATAGGAACTCTCCTTAGATGCAAACATTGTAATTCCACTGAACAATCAAACAATGGGTAGTAGTGTTCCCTATAAGGGAAAAGAGCCGCTCATCAAGAAAAGAAACTGTGTAACAAGTGACAAGTACAAGCGTGAATTGGTAATAAAGCTGAGTATAACGGGGTGCTAGGATAGCTAGGGGCACCTACTACCAAAGGTGCAGTTAGCACGTTACAAGTAGCATGCAATTGAACATAAGCAAGTAGATAATACAGCACTCCCAAAAGTTGTATGAAAATCCAAGAAAAATATCTTAGACCTTTGTTCTTTGTAACATGGGAAAGTAAGTCCTTATAATCCCAAAGTAAGTATATCAAAATCCAATTTCTGTACAGAGATAAGAGGTAATCGACGACCACGTTCCTGTTGTAAAGTTCTTTTTATTGGTGTTATAGAATTTCCAGCAAATACTGAAGCCAAGCCAACACGTGTTTCGTCCGTACAAATATGTATTCGGACTTTCTCAAGGCTGGAAAAGAAAACATCATATAATCAATAAAATTCTTATTTACTACATTTTGGTACAAATAAATGAGACCAGAGGTCTCACCAATAAAACTAAAATCAAATCAGTTAAGACACCGATTGAAAGACAGAACCTCATAGTGTGTAGAACAATTGTGATAAAATAACAAAACATAACTCGTGACAGAGAGAAAGTGCTACCCTCAAGAAAAAGAGAAATCAGTTCATATAGTCAAACATTAATAAATCCAAGTGAAATAAAAAAAATTATTAAAAAAACAACAAAAAAGAATTAATACCATACCTATCAGTGTAGAACAAATATTAAAGAGATACTAGTTCCTTGTAAATCCCTAGTCAGATAAAGAAAGATGAGACCGAAAAACAATGACCCAGGTGATAAACATAGTGGACCGACAAGAAAACAGACAAAACCCACCGGTTTGCAAGATACAAGGCAAGATAATTCGAAGTGAAGACTAGTTGAACACTCCAATGTTCATGAATAGCAATCCAAATAGCTAGTAAATCTGTTGGCAGTAAAAGGGAAGTATGGATAAGAAAAATATATATAAAGCACAACCTAAGAGTCCATAGTGCAAGTTAAAAATATATATCACTGTTGAACCACTGATGAGTTCCACAACGGGCGTATAACAAGTTACCTAATAAGGTGTGGAATGTAAGTAACCCCACTGTCTCAAATATAAATGCAGATGGGAAGAGTAGCGAGCGCATCTATACAGTATGACCATAGAGTGTGGCTACAAATAGAGCCGCCATCTTGGAAATAGTAAGGATGACTGTATAAGAACGATGCTAGTGCAAGAATAGAATATTGTGACACACAAATTAATGAAAAAATCTAAACATTATTAAACTTCTGTATCTTAAACAAATATAAATGCAGAGGGGAAGCGTGGCGGGCGTATCAAACCATTTAGGTCTAATGATGTCAGCTACTCTTCCCATCTGCATTTATATTTGTTTAAAATACAGAAGTTTAATACTGTTTAGATTTTTACATTAATTTGTTTGTTACAACACTCTATTCTTGCACTTGCATCGTTCCTATATAGTCATCTTTATCAGTTCCAAGATGGCGGCTCTATTTGTAGCCACACTCTATGGTCACACTGTATAGAGCGTACATTCTTATCATGTGGTTTTTATGTCACATGATACTTGCGAGTTCACTATTTCTTTCCTTTTGGCCGTTACCGGCTCATTGCTGTTCTGTTTTACGGACCGCCACACGTGCGGTGGGTGCGGAGTATACTTTCTCTAAGCGGTGAGTCTCAGCCATTTCAGTGACATGATCGGAAACTGAGTATAGTCATAGGCACTGGCTTTATTGTCAGTCTTATTTTCGGTTCTTGTTTTACACATGCGACGGACGTATCATGGTCAGGCTCTTTGATGATCGTGCCCCTTCTCATTAGTGGATATTGTCCTTGACTTATTCGTTGATAGGATGTTATCGCAGTCCATGCACATTAGCTTTTCCCGGTACTAACGCCGATACATTTCTGGGGTGAGTAATTGGACAAAGTTTTTATTTAGCATTAGTATAATTCATTGTAATTGGTTGGGGTTATCACATTTTTTAGCATTCTGAATTTTAAAATTATAGAATAAATTATGGCACACTAGGTATTGTTTTTGGGGGATTCATTTATTGGGAACTCTGTTTGAACAATTACAGTGCTATGATCTATAGCGCTATGATGTATATTACTTTGATTTTGACTAATTTTGACATCGCCACCGGGCATAGATTAGTTACTTTGCGAACACTAGAGGACAATGGGGTTACTTACATTCCACACCTTATTAAGTAACTTGTTATACGCCCGTTGTGGAACTCATCAGTGGTTCAACAGTGATATATATTTTTAACTTGCACTATGGACTCTTAGGTTGTGCTTTAAATATATATTTTTCTTATCCATACTTCACTTTTACTGCCAACAGATTTACTAGCTATTTGGATTGCTATTCATGAACATTGGAGTGTTCAACTAGTCTTCACTTCGAATTATCTTGCCTTGTATCTTGCAAACCGGTGGGTTTTGTCTGTTTACTTGTCGGTCCACTATGTTTATCACCTGGGTCATTGTTTTTTCGGTCTCATCTTTCTTTATCTGACTAGGGATTTACAAGGGACTAGTATCTCTTTAATATTTGTTCTACACTGATAGGTATGGTATAAATTCTTTTTTTTTTTTTTTTTTATAATTTTTTTTATTTCACTTGGATTTATTAATGTTTGACTATATGAACTGATTTCTCTTTTTCTTGAGGGTAGCACTTTCTCTCTGTCACGAGTTATGTTTTGTTATTTTATCACAATTGTTCTACACACTATGAGGTTCTGTCTTTCAATCGGTGTCTTAACTGATTTGATTTTAGTTTTATTGGTGAGACCTCTGGTCTCATTTATTTGTACCAAAATGTAGTAAATAAGAATTTTATTGATTATATGATGTTTACTTTTCCAGCCTTGAGAAAGTCCGAATACATATTTGTACGGACTAAACACGTGTTGGCTTGGCTTCAGTATTTGCTGGAAATTCTATAACACCAATAAAAAGAACTTTACAACTCTCTGCGGCGTTTGACACCATCTGCCACCGCACCCTAGTGAAGCGCCTCAGCAACATCGGAATCCGAGAGAAAGCACTGGAATGGATCATCTCGTTCCTCGCCGGAAGAACCCAGAGAGTCCGCCTCCCCCCGTTCAGATCCGAAGCCACCGAAGTCATCTGCGGCGTTCCACAAGGATCCTCACTCAGCCCAACCCTCTTCAACGTCTACATGAGCCCCCTCGCAGCCATCGCACGCCGACACAACCTCAACATCATCTCCTACGCCGACGACACCCAGCTGATCCTCTCCTCACCAACGACCCCACCACCGCCAGAGCCAACCTACACGACGGGATGAGAGACGTCGCCGACTGGATGAGGAACAGCCGCCTTAAACTGAACTCAGACAAGACGGAAGTCCTCATCCTGGGCTCATCACCCTCCGCCTGGGACGACTCCTGGTGGCCCCCGGCCCTGGGCACCGCGCCCAAGCCAACGGACCACGCACGCAACCTGGGCTTCATCCTGGACTCCTCCCTGTCGATGACCAGACAAGTCAACGCCGTCTCATCTTCATGCTTCAACACCCTGCGCATGCTCCGCAAGATCTTCAGATGGATCCCCACTGAAACCAGGAAGACCGTCACCCAGGCACTCGTCACCAGCCGACTGGACTATGGGAACACCCTCTACGCCGGAACCACAGCCAAACTTCAAAAGAGACTCCAGCGCATCCAGAACGCCTCCGCACGACTCATCCTGGACATCCCCCGACACAGCCACATCACCGTGCACCTGAAAGACCTGCACTGGCTCCCCGTCAGCAAGAGAATCACGTTCAGACTCCTCACCCACGCACACAAGGCCCTCCACGACCTGGGCCCAAAGTACCTCAACGACCGCATGACCTTCTACACGCCCACACGCCAGCTACGATCAACCAGCCACGCCCTCGCCACCGTACCACGCATCCGCAGAACCACCGCCGGAGGAAGATCCTTCTCCTACCTGGCAGCCAAGACCTGGAACTCCCTCCCCACTCACCTTCGGCGAACCCAGGACCATCTCTCCTTCAGGAAGCAGCTCAAGACCTGGCTGTTCGAGCAGTAACTTACCCCCTCCCCCAGCGCCTTGAGACCCTCCCGGGTGAGTAGCGCGCTCTATAAATGCCGTGATTGATTGATTGATTGAACAGGAACGTGGTCGTCGATTACCTCTTATCTCTGTACAGAAATTGGATTTTGATATACTTACTTTGTGATTATAAGGACTTACTTTCCCATGTTAGAAAGAACAAAGGTCTAAGATATTTTTCTTGGATTTTCATACAACTTTTGGGAGTGCTGTATTAGCTACTTGCTTATGTTCAATTGCATGCTACTTGTAACGTGCTAACTGCACCTTTTGTAGTAGGTGCCCCTAGCTATCCTAGCACCCCGTTATACTCAGCTTTATTACCAATTCACGCTTGTACTTGTCACTTGTTACACAGTTTCTTTTCTTGATGTGCGGCTCTTTTCCCTTATAGGGAACACTACTACCCATTGTTTGATTGTTCAGTCAAGTGTATGTCAGCACTCAAGTTCCTTTGTATAGCGTGATTTGATTGATATTTTCAACAGAGTAATTATAGACCTAAAATACAACAGTTATTATGGCGAGTTTTGATGATGACAGAGATAACATGTTTAATAATATCTTTTTAGAACAGAACCTCCAATCTAAAAAAGTTAACACGGTAGAAGACAGACCTCAGGGACTCAAACAATTGTTCATGAAATTAGAGAGACTACGTAAGTCAGAATTGTCCAGATGGTGGGACCTTGCAACTCTTAAGAAATATATTGAAATCAGGCAGATTCCGAGGGGACTAAGAGTGATAATTTTTCCCACTTTTGAGGATCTTGATCCTGATCTTCTTCAGGAGTGGGAAAGTTTGATATCATCCTCATCATTTGGCATGATGGATATACTTATTCGTCATGCTGAAAGAAAGAGATGTAAATTACTCAGTGAAATCGAACAAATAGAGGAGAACAGCAAACAACTTAATTTGCCAGAAGCAACACAAAAAAATTATTTAATACTGAAAGAAGTTTTAAGTTCTCACCAGTCATACATCAGAGATAAAAAAGTCTGTAAGTTAAAGAGAGATGAGAACGATTATAAGAATGGTCGTATCTTTACATTCGCAAAGAAATTTGATGAGGTGAGACCCCGAGCTGGTATCAAAGACTTGAATGACAAAAGACAGGTAACTGTCGGATCAGCTAGTGAATCTGATCTTTCGAGCATTGCTAGTGAGAACAGTGAGGCCAGAAGTGAATCAGCATCCACTTCAGCACTGATGGACAATAGTACTACTGGCCCGTCCTCTTTTTTTATCAGAATTGGAGAGATACAGAAAGGGGTCCAGAATGGGTTTCAATACCAACAAAAAGAATACAGGAAGAAGAGAACTAGACGTGGGGGGAGAAAAAACAGAATTGGAAGAGAGCAAAAGGGTGACAAGATCAGTATCACGCATACAACGGAACTAGTGGCGAGTGAAAATTATTTATCCAATGATATGCAATTGTCGATTGATACTATAACAACTGATGTTCAAGATGATGTGTCTATTGTTAACTTATCTCAACAAGTGTTAACAGATCCTGAGATGAATGTACTTAAGAAAGGACTCAGTTTTTGTCCAGTTTCTAAACCTAATTTTACGCAAATCCATATAGATCTTTTTAAATTTGTGCGGAGGCTCAAATTAAAAATGTTTTTTTGATAATCAAAATAAATTGTGTCCAGTACCTATCTATACTGTTGACAAGAGTGGTCAGACTATTCAAGACATTCATAACATACAAATGCTGTTATCTCTTGATGACAGTTTGGATGTAGTACCTAGTGTTGAAGAAATCCTACAAGATCTAGATATAGCACCTGACTTAAATATAGACAGTGGGTTAAAAACAAATCTGCCTTCATACCCATATTATCACCTGACAATATGATTGACTGTTTCTACAAAGCTGTTACCACTGACCTGTACAAATTGGAGGACAGGCTACAACATGTCCCTGTCAGATTCAAGGACAATTTAACTAAGGATGAAAAGGACTGCCTTAAATCAATTGACCAAATATTCCAATCTAACTATTAAAGAAGCAGATAAAGGGGGGCAACATTGTCCTTATGGACAATGAATACTACAATGGAGAGATTGAGATTCAACTGTCTGATGGGGACTCTTATACCAAAATTACTTACAATCCCATGCAAGAAGTGAATAGATGTATAGAGAAAACACTACGTTATTGGTATAACTTGGGTTTACTCTCGGATATTGAATTAAAATATTTGTTCAAACCTACACCAAGAGCTGCGTATATCTATACGTTACCGAAAATTCATAAAAACTTAACAGCTCCACTCCGGTAGACCCGATCATATCGGGTATAGGAGGACCCACAGAGTGTATTTCTGAGTACATTAACATCTATTTACAACCCATTGTACGTAATTTGCCAGCCTTTATAGAAGACACTAAAGACCTTCTTAACAAATTGGAACATTTTGTGTGGACGGATGACTTCACCTTTGTCACATTAGATGTTAGTTCACTTTACACCTGTATTCCCTTAGATAAAGGTATGGAAGCCCTTACATATTTCCTGTCCAAACGTGACGCTACATTATATGAGCATACAAAAATGATATTGGAGTTAACGAGACTGGCCCTGGACAACAACTTCTTTAAACATATTGGAACCTGGTACAGACAACATTCAGGTGTTGCCATGGGAGCCAAGTTTTCTCCTTCTTTCGCCAATATCTATATGGGCTTTTACGAAGAACAACACATTGGAGATCTTGTCCTTCCACTTTGACAGATCACATTGTTTACTGGGGTCGATTCATCGACGATATCATAATGATTTGGGGTGGGGAAATGAAGACCCTAGCTGATTTTATCACATATCTGAACACAAATGAATATAATTTGAGCTTCACACATAACATTAACAAGAGTCATATTGATTTTTTAGATGTTACACTTTTTGTGGATAATGGGATATTGCAATCTAAACTCTTTCGTAAGAAAACTGCCTGTAATTCTATATTACATGCGAGCAGTGCTCACCCTGTTTCCCAAATTAGGGCAATACCATTTGGTGAAATGACCCGTCTCCGCAGGAATTGTAGTAGTGATCACACTTTTCAACAAGAAGTTGCTAACTTGAAGAAACGGTTCATAATTAGAGGATATGACCGTAAGACTTTGGACAAAGCACATACCAGAATAAATAGAACAAATCGTACAGGATTGTTGAAATCAAATTCTAAGAAGAAAAAAAGATCAGAAAGGAAACTAATCACATTCACCACACAATTCCACTCTCGCAGAGTAACAGTATTTACAAGATGTTAAATAAACACTGGCATCTGTTAAAAATGGATCATGATTTAGATCCATATCTAATCAAGAAACCACAGATCACGTATGTAAGAGGCAGAACACTGAGAAATATCTTGAGTCCCTCTTGCATCAATTCGAACAAACATGATGTCATACAAACTTGGTTACCGGTCAAACCCAAAGGTTTCTACAAATGTACAATGTGTGTCAATTTGCTGAGAATAAGATCACCAGATTCTGTTATAACACAGGACAGACACACAATATAATGCATTTTATTAACTGCAATACCAAGTATGTTGTTTACTGCATTATTTGCCAATGTAATCTAATCTATGTGGGGAGTACCATCCGACCACTTAAAGAGCGAATACAGGAGCACATTAGAGCGATTACGCAACAATAATGTAAATTATCCACTGGCAGTACATTACAACACAATGCATAAGACTTCTGAAATCTTACGTCTCAGATTTCATGGTATTGCTATAATAGAGGATGACCCCGTGGAGGCGATAAAACCTCAGCGCTTAGGAAATTGGAATCAAAGTGGCTTATCAAATTAAGATCGGTTGACCAGGGGTTAAACACTGATAGAGAGATGCATGTATTTTACGTGACTAAACTGCTTTATAATCTTGTCATGTTTTGCTTAACAAGTCATGTTTTTCCTAACAGGTCACATTACTTCATGTCAACAACTATTTGTGATTCTCCTTCTATGTTAGTGTATGTAACTGACAGGTTGTTTCACCAAGCTTATTAGCTCCATTGTGATATTTTTGACTGTTTGAAGTATATTTTGAACAGATTTCTTTTTAATTGTTATTGTGAACTGCTTCAAGATATTCACTTCTTTAATGTCTTTACAGTGGGTCATTTAACTCTAGTTGTGATCACTTTATTTGAATTACATGTTATATAGCCCATTATATTCTCTCAAACTTACAAGCTTTCTAACAGGGTTCTTTTTTTTTCTTTTTCATCATTACCCAAGATGGGATGTGCACCCCAATATTGTATCAATTGGGTTCTCTGGATTGGGTTACAACTTATCATTAGACGCCTCTCTGTCTTCCTGTAATGGGTCAGCATTTATCATGAGATACTGCACTGTTCTCTTGTATGACTTCCGTTTATTTTATATTCGTTCGTGTCTTTGATCTCGTTACACTTACGGAATTTATAGTCCATTCTAGTATTAGTCCCTATATGCTTTTGACGCATTATATGTGATATGCTCACCCCTTTTTTATGTCACCACTTTTCTAAGTCCTAATACAGTGATGTGGCTGACATCATTAGACCTAAATGGTTTGATACGCCCGCTACGCTTCCCCTCTGCATTTATATTTGTTTAAGATACAGAAGTTTAATAATGTTTAGATTTTTTTTCATTAATTTGTGTGTCACTGTTAGACCTGTCAGCCCTAGGGTGGTCTTACCCCGTTTTTTTTCTCTTTGCGCCTCATTTTTGCCACCATCTTTTTGTTGGACCTAGGTCTCTGGGCGCCTTACCACTGCCAAACAGTGCTGAGGTGCAGGTGCTCTCTCCTAATAAGATGGCTGCCACAGGCCCCTGCTACTGCGGAGTGGCCATTGCGCACGCACATCCTAGTAGTCAGGATCAGGCTGGGACATAATGATACAGTATCCATGCCGTCCCCGCCTCTGGGCCTCATAGACAGACATGAGGAAGCTTCTAGAACCTTCCAGCTCAGGGAGGAGTTATGTTTTGCCGCCTTTCAGGAGGGTCACCTGACCTAGGGGTATAAGAGGTTTGGAGGGGAAACCTAGTTAGTCAGTTGGGGCACCACTGGACCTGGGGGAACCTCTGTCGGAGTAAAGGCTGTGGGGCCTAGGGGGGAGACCTACACTACTGGCACTGACTGGGCCTAGGCACTGCTGTACCAAGATAGATGAGGACCACCTTCCACCTGCTGACCTTGCCCAACGTGAGGGGACCCAGGGAACCACCTTCAGTGTGCCTGCAGGGAACCCTCCTGCCTTTATGCCCACCAACTCAACCCCCTTTCCCCCCAAGTAACTGCAACCGCAACCAACTTGCTGCAACAATCCAGAAACTACCAAGAAACTGTCAAGCTACTGCCACCTGTACATGCAGCTGGGGATCACCAGGTAAAGCGCTGTATGCTGTGCCCTGAAGAAGCGCTATGTGCCAACCTGCCTGTCTCCCCTGCAAGCGCTGTCCCCCCCCCAGGAACTGCTACTGCTGGCCGGAGCGCTGTGCTGAGAAGCGCTCCCGCGTTGAGGTGGCCTCTCCCCCCAAGCGCAGTGCCCTGCGCGCTCTACATTGCCCGAATCGCGGACTGCCCCCGAGAGCTGGGGCCGGAAGAAGCGCTGCTGGGTTCAACTCACCGCCGCCGCCTGGGCACGGCTATCTGTCACAATCACCGCCGCGGCCCCCGCGCTGTGAGGGAGAGAGGAGGAGCGCCGGCCGCCCAAGATCACTGTTGCGGCACTGCCGAGGCCGCGCTGGGCCTGGGAGCGCGAGGAGGAGTGTCGCTAAGCAACCGGGGCGCGCCGCGTCACGGCCGCGCCCCAGGAGGCGCGCACTGATTGGCTCCCGGCCGCGGATCCTTTGGGAAGCCCGGGACTCGGCCAGGCACTCGCAAGAGGGGCTCCAGGAAGTCGCGGAGAGCCCCGGAGCCACCGGGTCAGTCGGCCCCAAGGGAGAGAGCCTGAGATCCCGCGGAGAAGATCGCCCCGTTAGAGCCCTGAGTGCAAGGAGGAGCTGGCTGACTGGGGGTAGGGGCGTCCTGCGCCTGCCAGAATCTCCGCGGAAGACGGATCCCTCTTTTCTCCCGGACTGAGGTGGTGAGTGAAGGGGATCGGGGCCTACGCTCACTTGGAGGCCCCTCCCCCGGACAGGGGAAGGCCCCAGGGACCCTGGGGCCGGGAATGTAAGAAGGCCTAACGCCTGTAACCTCAGAAGGCCTGAGACCTGCTGCCGAAGAGTTCTGAATGGTGTAATGCACCAGAGTGATTGCCCATGCTCACCCCCTACTCTCACCTGCCAAATTAGAGTACATGTGTGAGCCGTATGCCCTGCCCTGCACAGGAGATAGGTCCTTACTACATGGGCCTCAGGAATCGGGCCTAAATTGAATATAAGCCTGGGCGAAGCTGCTTGGGGTGACTTATGTGCATTAAGTCCCTTAGTGGGGGACATGTTTCCAATGTTGTGTAATTCATCTACATTACGACCTCCAATGAAATGAATGTACCTACATGAATTGAGCCTGTGTTCACCTGCCAAGAGTTAAAGTGTTCCTATGTTGTAGGCCTACCTGCTTTGCGACACCCACTGTACTGAATGTGGTTGCGCCTAGGTTGATACAGGTTCTTCCTCATCTACAGTGTTATGTGCATCTAAATTCTTGCTAATTGAATGTCGCTAAGTGCATTGAAGTCTATGTTTTGACCTGCAACCTATGACCTACAGTGTTACCTACTTTCCAATTAGGTTAATGCTACTGCCTTTTAATGGCGTAACGTTTTACTGTTATAATGTGCTTGAATGGATTTACGCACTGGTTTTGAGAGACTAAATGAATTGAAATGTTGCCTAAGATTATCTGCCTCACCTATTGCTGATTTAAAATTAGATAAAGAATCTTGTTTTTACCTAACAGCCTGGTGTGGTGTCTCCTTATTGTGTGCGCATTACTGAGTCAGTGTGAGTGTGTGCTGCACAAGTGCTTAACACATTGCCTTCGGGTGCCTTCCTGCCTCGCGCCAAGCTACTGTGTCGGAATCGGTGACCCCGGTTCTAACAGTCACAATATTCTATTCTTGCACTAGCATTGTTCTTATACAGTCATCCTTACTATTTCCAAGATGGCGGCTCTATTTGTAGCCACACTCTATGGTCATACTGTATAGATGCGCTAGCTACTCTTCCCATCTGCATTTATATTTGTTTAAAATACAGAAGTTTAATACTGTTTAGATTTTTACATTAATTTGTTTGTTACAACACTCTATTCTTGCACTTGCATCGTTCCTATATAGTCATCTTTATCAGTTCCAAGATGGCGGCTCTATTTGTAGCCACACTCTATGGTCACACTGTATAGAGCGTACATTCTTATCATGTGGTTTTTATGTCACATGATACTTGCGAGTTCACTATTTCTTTCCTTTTGGCCGTTACCGGCTCATTGCTGTTCTGTTTTACGGACCGCCACACGTGCGGTGGGTGCGGAGTATACTTTCTCTAAGCGGTGAGTCTCAGCCATTTCAGTGACATGATCGGAAACTGGGTATAGTCATAGGCACTGGCTTTATTGTCAGTCTTCTTTTCGGTTCTTGTTTTACACAGGCGACGGACGTATCATGGTCAGGCTCTTTGATGATCGCGCCCCTTCTCATTAGTGGATATTGTCCTTGACTTATTCGTTGATAGGATGTTATCGCAGTCCATGCACATTAGCTTTTCCCTGTACTAACGCCGATACATTTCTGGGGTGAGTAATTGGACAAAGTTTTTATTTTGCATTAGTATAATTCATTGTAATTGGTTGGGGTTATCACATTTTTTAGCATTCTGAATTTTAAAATTATAGAATAAATTATGGCACACTAGGTATTGTTTTTTGGGGATTCATTTATTGGGAGCTCTGTTTGAACAATTACAGTGCTATGATCTATAGCGCTATGATGTATATTACTTTGATTTTGACTAATTTTGACATCGCCACCGGGCATAGATTAGTTACTTTGCGAACACTAGAGGACAATGGGGTTACTTACATTCCACACCTTATTAGGTAACTTGTTATACGTCCGTTGTGGAACTCATCAGTGGTTCAACAGTGATATATATTTTTAACTTGCACTATGGACTCTTAGGTTGTGCTTTATATATATTTTTCTTATCCATACTTCCTTTTACTGCCAACAGATTTACTAGCTATTTGGATTGCTATTCATGAACATTGGAGTGTTCAACTAGTCTTCACTTCGAATTATCTTGCCTTGTATCTTGCAAACCGAGTGGGTTTTGTCTGTTTACTTGTCGGTCCACTATGTTTATCACCTGGGTCATTGTTTTTCGGTCTCATCTTTCTTTATCTGACTGAGGATTTACAAGGAACTAGTATCTCTTTAATATTTGTTCTACACTGATAGGTATGGTATTAATTCTTTTGTTGTTTTTTTAATAATTTTTTTATTTCACTTGGATTTATTAATGTTTGACTATATGAACTGATTTCTCTTTTTCTTGAGGGTAGCACTTTCTCTCTGTCACGAGTTATGTTTTGTTATTTTATCACAATTATTGTAATTCCACAATTTTTTACACCTCGTACAAACAACACGCTTATACATACCAGTAACCCCTCATTTTATTCCTTAGAATGCTGCTGCTTCATAGAAGGTGCTGGAAGTCCATTAAATCCTCAGCAACACAAACAGTGGAATGCTTGAGTTAATCTCAGCCACTCGTAAATACTGACTCACATTCCAATTCTTCTTTATTTAGATAGGATGTACAATTACAGATATAGACCAACCATATTCAAATATTGGCCCTGCCCCAAAAAGGAAAAGTCCAGCATGAACAACCAGAGCGTATCCAATCTGAGCAGGAACGCAAGCAATCTGACTCTGGTTTACAAGCCACATCAGTTAGTTGCAGCTTATGTCCTAGGGTCCAGTAAGCTTGGGACCCACATTTGGACATGCCTTTCCGATTTTGGACAGCTCACCAGAACAACACAAAATTATGAGTAAAGTGGTTCAAATTAATTTCAGCCACGGGCAATTACTGGGGACCACATCCACGTAAAAAAATAATTTATCATTTAGCTTATCTCTTCCTTTATAGACAGGGACCAGCCATAGTTGAATCAGAATTGCCCCAACCTCAAAGAGACAGGCAGACTTGTACTGCTAGGTCACATCCTATCCCTTGTGCATCAATTCAGTAGGACAGTATTGATTTGGGGAAGCTGAGTCGGCAGAGTGGTTGAATTTGAGAATACATAGATCATTCTTCTGGTTATTAATTGCCATTACGAATCATAAGGGCAATATTTTGAGACCTTGCCAGTTGCTATACATAGATGGTGGATTGTTTCTTGAACCCTGCTCCTCCCTAAGGCAGCAGTAATGACATTGTACCCTGCCATCCACCTACCATTTTACCACAGCACCTCAAGTCCTGTCATTATTATTGTGGCTAAGCTATTGACCACTTGTAGCTGAAGGCTGAGGTGAGCGGACCCCCTCCCCTCCCCCCCCAGCGCAATGCAAAATGGCGGCTCCTACCACGCTTGTCCCGCCGAGAGGGGAGATGCGTCCAGGTGGGCTTTAAATGGACTGTTACCCCCGATCACATATTGACGCTTGGGAGATCGTGTGACCCTTTTAAGAACTAAGGGAGACTGGCCCATCCTTCCCAGTAAAGTACTGTAGCACCTGCCATCTTGATCAGCCCTCACCTGACCCTGTTCCTGCTCACCCACCAGGACATTTAATCTGAGAACTTTCCCTAATCAGCTGAGACCTAGCCATTTTGACTGATGCCCGGTGGAGCTACCTCGCGAGCTAAAGGGGAGATGGACTATGGATTTCCTCCGTGGCCATCACCTACCCAGCCGGTCTTTGGGCAAACTCTCCTGCGTCTCTCCTGTCCTTATCTCCCTCCTCCCCCTTCCCCCTACCCCCTACCCCTTTTCGCTCTACCCCTCTCCTCTTTCCAGCTATTGACCTCTGCCCTCGCTCCGTCCTTGCTCATAGTTCCCACCCTGATTACCAACTGGACTTTCTTCTGTGAACTTCCCTCGTCAGTTGAGACCTAGCTATTTGACCGATGCCCGATGGAGCTACCTTGTTTAGCTATAGGGGAGACGGACTATGGATTCCCTCCTAGGACGTCACCTACCCAGTCGGTCATTGGGCAGACCTCCTTTCGTCTCTCCTGCCTGTCTTTTCCCTCATCCTCATCCTCCCCCTTCACACTTCCCCCCTCCGCTCTATTTGTCCCACCTTCCTTTCCTCTCTCAATGTGTTGCTTATTCTTGATGTTATGTGTAATTGTTATCTTTTTCTGTAACATTGTGTAACCTATTGTAAAGCGCTCTGATACCTACGGGTCTAGCCAGCGCTATATAAAACTCTTAAAATAAAATAAATAAATTGTTATTGATGAAATCATCCCTATATACTTCCTTCCCTGATTATTATGGGCCTATCTCGCAACTGCTTTACCTAATGGAACTACTGGAAAAGCAGTTGTAAGTCAGCTCCTTGAGTGTATTTGAAGTAACAATAGGACTGCATCATCTACAGCCCGTTTTCTGTCCCTTGATTAGAACATTCTTCGTGGTTGTGGCAGCTCCAGATGAATTGATACGGCATGTGGATTGTGTCGATGCCACTATACTCAACCTCTTCTCTGTGTTCGCTGGCATCAATTATTAGACGCTTTTGATAGAGTGGGTGTGTTTTGCATAATTTGCTAGAAGTCATTAACATGACTATCCATGTTTCTCATGGATTGATGGCAGCAGTCTTCTTCTTGTTTGTGGAATACCCCAAGTCTCTACCTTATCGCTTTTCCTTTTAAATATCTATGTATCCCACTGGCCTATCTTCTACCATTGTTATACATTTTCTTTGGTAGCATATGGATGGCACCCTGATCAGTTTGAAGTTTGTTATCTCCTTAGGTGCCACTATAAATACATTTCATTCACGCCTTCAAGCAATGGCTTTTGAAAGTGCTTCAACAGACCGAGATTACCTGGGTGCAAAACAGAAAAATTGCCTCCATGTAATGAGACTCTGTGATGGGCTAACAACGTTTGGCTAGGCAAATGGAACTTCTTCTTTCCATCCCAGTTGTCAAAAATAATTTGGTAGGTTTGATTTTGAATTAACTTTCCCCCTTTACATGAAAGCAGTATCTCATTTCTGCTAGTTTCATTTGGGGGGGGTTTGAAGACACGCTTTCAGCTTTTTTGTTCTCTTTCAGAGTCTTTATAGGTAATGACTCCATGTCATCTATATTGGCTACCACATGAAATCTACTTGGTCTTCTTAAGACCTTAGATTCCAGCCTCTCTGAAATGAGTGACACTCTTGCATCTGAGTTTGACAAACGGAGGACTCTTATATGCCAAGCCCTGGCAGCCTTGTTCGGGACCCCCCCAAGAATGTACAATCTACAATACCATGTGTTTGGTGTATAGAGCAATTGAGCAGACCCATGGCCTGTACCTTTGAAAGAAATCTAAGATATACCGTTCCACCTGGATAGTTTACTTTGACTGTTCTAGGTATAGGATTATTCCAAGCCAGAAGCAAGTCTGAGTAGGGGCAGAGTTTTCTATTCTCAAGCACCTTCTCTCTGGAATAAGCTACTGATCATCACAAACAGTTGTACTTATTCAGGTAAGCCCTAAAAATGTTATTTTTTGCGATGGGCCGTCCTGTGATTGCAGATGCATAGCACCCCGATTCTTAAATGTCGTTGCAGTTTACAACCAGCAAGGAAATCCTCCTTTTGTTTGCACATCCTAACACATAAAATTGGTTATTGGCATTCCAAATGACATTGATTATTGCAAATATTTTTAACAGGAGCATACCCAGTCACGTAGCGCAGGCCATGCTCTGTGCTTGGATAACAGGTTAATAAACTCGCCTCATAGAACGTTTTTCGTTAATAAGCCCCACTCTTCCGAATTTCCGAAGAATGTAGAACAGACATATTTATATGTCTAAAGCTTGTGGAACCTTCCAGAATCCTCCCGCTATTATAGTGGCTGAATGGAATGGCTTTTAAAGTGAATGCAATTTTTTGACATGCACATGCAGAGAGTTTGTAATTTCATGTTCATTTTTTTTTGCAGAAGAACTAATCAAAGAAAGAGGTAAGTAGCAGAGAGAGATATGTTAAGTTGAAAATTTGAATAATTTACAAAACAATAATGTTTTTTTTTATTTCAACAGACAGCCTGCAGAGATTTAAAGGTAAGTGTTAAAGTATTGGGTACAATTACATGGAGAATGATGAGAACATGAACACTGACCAAGCTTCTTTCTTATGACAGATTTTCTACCGAAAGATGCAGGTATGTATTGTAATACATGGAACCTTAAGGGGCGCCATCGATATTTCTTCAAAATATCTTCCCTGGCGTATTCCCAGGATCAATAGTGTGAGGATGACTTTGCTGTTGCTGTGATCTGGCGGTCAAAATAGATGTTCACCACTGATTACGCTTTCTACCTAAGCACTGGTTTGTGGGCGCTGTTGATTGTATGAGATTCTGGCAAAAATGTACTTAAGGAATCCTGTTCTGGGGAAACATTTGTCTATAAACATGTTTGCCTGAATAAATGCAAACGAGATAGCACATGCAGGATGTCAAGTTTGTCCTGGTTAATGCTCTAAATGTTGAAAATGTTCCTGCAGTCTCTTTTTCCATATATCATTTGTCTCCCTTTTATGAGGGTAAATCCCCTATTACCTCCTCATCCGTCTTCCTGCCGCAGCCCTTAGCAAGTGAGCAGTTCCCCTGCTCGGCAGAACACCATTCCCGAGCTAGACAAAACAAGCATTGAAAATGCATTAGGTTTCGCCTATGTGAATAATATATTTTTTTGGGTAAGTTTTATGTTGGTGAGCATGAGCGACCTATGCTTTTGTATATATCTGCACAAAAGTTAGCGTGCTCTAAGAGCTCTCTATGTTTGTGCATGTCCGACTGGAAGCACTGTTACATACGCATAGAACGTTAGGTGTGCCATTGTGAGAATGTTAGATGGTACACACTGGATAGGGCGTACTAAGAGGGTCATTACGATGGCGGGCGGACAAAGTTTCGCCAGCCACCGTAACGGTGAATGGGACCATCCGCCATAGGAGCGGCGGTCCCGCCGTGAGTATTAGGATGCCACCGCCACGGTGGCATCCCCTATTCCCAACATTGTGGCGGGCGGTGTTCACAGCACCGCCCGCCACAATGCTGGGAATGCACGTTGAGCATTCACATGCACAAGGAGACAGGCACCGCGCGGTGCCTGCCACCTTGTCCATGCCAATGCAGGGGGTACCATAGGTACCCCCATGTGCACCCCCACCCCCAACATCCTGGGGGCCCGCTACGGGCCCCCAACAGCAAAGACCGTATGCCTTTCCATGGCGGCAATGCCGCCATGGAAAGGCTGCTCTCCGCGATCATCATAATATGGACGGCGGCAGACACCGCCGCCATATTATGTATGTTTTCCGCCCAGTCGACGAGTTGACCGGCGGAAAAGCAGCGGACGGTCTTTCCGTCCGCCGCGGACCCCCCCAGCCATCGTAATATGGCGGGGGGAAATGGCATGCGGGCGGTCTGACATGGCGGGCGGATCGCCACCGCCATACGGGCTGTGGCGATCCGCCCGTCATTGTAATGACCCCCTAAGATACTGGAATAGAGTGTATGAATGTTTAGAATAGACAGGCTCCCTTTGGTTTACCCATTTTAGTGAACATTAGACACGTTAATGAGTCCTTTATTCTTTTGCAGGACTTTGTCTTACACAACCACATCAGTTTGTCCCATTTAGAAATGGGAGCATGGGATACATATCAACTAAAAGGCAATCCTGGAGCTCGCGCAACTGAAGCTCAAGAAAACAAGTCTCGAGTGATTGCAGAAAATATGCTCATGAGGAAAGTTAGCTACGAAATGATGTTGTTTCTCATTTCAGGACAACACTAACAAGTTGAATGCCAAGAGATCGAAGTGAAGACCCACCTGGAAGAGAGAAACGTACATGGCTATTAATCTGCGTCAGAAAACTGCCATGCTAAAATACAACACAGCTGTACCACTAGTTACGCTTCTCTGACGCACGATGTGCAATTTCAGGTCGAGGAATATAAAATTCAGATTGGACGTTCACGAGGTTGAGTTTAGGTTAATAAATTTCAAATTGCTTCACAGGGCAAGAAACTGGGGAAATGCTTTGTCATTGGGCAGGGAAGATGCAGTAGACGAGCAGGTATCAGCCACAGTGCCCTAGTGCCTTAAAGGAGCTAAAGCAGCATAAAGAGCTGCAAGTCAACAAGCACTTGAGTAACGGAGAAAACTTTTTAAAAGCATCGTTTTTAGACAACTGCTAGAGACACAAGCAGCTCAGGCAACGTTTCCTGTTTCTGACTTCACCATCCTGCTATACTTCTAGTGGTGTGACCAAGGTTCCCGCTCCACGACTGCAGAAGGGACGGCCAGAGGCAGGCGCTCACCTCTGGATTTTAATACGGCACCTGATGTGTTTTGCTATTGGTGCGGAACACGTCTGGAAATAAATGAACAGAAAGCAATTCCTCTGCTTGCAAGGGCTCTTACTAGGACAATGGGGATATGAAAAAAGTGACAACAAGGAAAGCATCCATGACTAGGGAAGCCGCAGCCTCACTGCACCTCCCCACGGTCACTTACCTCGCCTGTCTCCCAGGCGAACCTAGATCTTCACAAATTCAATCCCCTTCTGTGAGTATTCAAAACCGAAACTCAGCGCTGAAAGTTAACCACAGCTGTGTTGCTAGGGACACCTAGTAACAGCCTGTGGCACTGCACCCTTTCCTTAAGCGATACAAAAGGGGATGATGGACGGAACGTTTGAGCCAATCAAACACTCACCCCCAGTCAACTGATCTGGGTTTAATCCATCATCATTCTTTAGCTCACTCCACCACCCCAGTTCAGACATGGCCATATGCAAATCAGTCTGACCCTGTGCCTCATGGGAACAGTCCAGCCTGAACTGCCAAGCCATGTCTTCCCTGGACCGGAAACAAGCATCCTAGGACCGGTTTCTGGCATTTCAGCCGTCATCAGCCAGGCTTGCTTGAATCCAGTGGCAAAGTGAGCAAGGGACCCACGTCTGGGCATACCCCCGCCAACTTAGGGCGACCAAAGCGATACAAAAGGGGATGATGGACGGAACGTTTGAGCCAATCAAACACTCACCCCCAGTCAACTGATCTGGGTTTAATCCATCATCATTCTTTAGCTCACTCCACCACCCCAGTTCAGACATGGCCATATGCAAATCAGTCTGACCCTGTGCCTCATGGGAACAGTCCAGCCCGAACTGCCAAGCCATGTCTTCCCTGGACCGGAAACAAGCATCCTAGGACCGGTTTCTGGCATTTCAGCCGTCATCAGCCAGGCTTGCTTGAATCCAGTGGCAAAGTGAGCAAGGGACCCACGTCTGGGCATACCCCCGCCAACTTAGGGCGACCAAAGCGATACAAAAGGGGATGATGGACGGAGCGTTTGAGCCAATCAAACACTCACCCCCAGTCAACTGATCTGGGTTTAATCCATCATCATTCTTTAGCTCACTCCACCACCCCAGTTCAGACATGGCCATATGCAAATCAGTCTGACCCTGTGCCTCATGTGGACAGTTCAGCCCGAACTGCCAAGCCATGTCTTCCCTGGACCGGAAACAAGCATCCTAGGACCGGTCTCTGGCATTTCAGCCGTCATCAGCCAGGCTTGCTTGAATCCAGTGGCAAAGTGAGCAAGGGACCCACGTCTGGGCATACCGCCGCCAACTTAGGGCGACTGCAAGCGATACAAAAGGGGATGATGGACGGAACGTTTGAGCCAATCAAACACTCACCCCCAGTCAACTGATCTGGGTTTAATCCATCATCATTCTTTAGCTCACTCCACCACCCCAGTTCAGACATGGCCATATGCAAATCAGTCTGACCCTGTGCCTCATGGATTCAAGCAAGCCTGGCTGATGACGGCTGGAATGCCAGAAACCGGTCTTAGGATGCTTGTTTCCAGTCCAGGGAAGACATGGCTTGGCAGTTCGGGCTGGACTGTTCCCATGAGGCACAGGGTCAGACTGATTTGCATATGGCCATGTCTGAACTGAGGGTGGTGGAGTGAGCTAAAGAATGATGATGGATTAAACCCAGATCAGTTGACTGGGGGTGAGTGTTTGATTGGCTCAAACGTTCCGTCCATCATCCCTTGTATCGCTTGTTCGCCCTAAGGTTGGCGGGGTATGCCCAGACGTGGTCCCTTGCTCACTTTGCCACTGGATTCAAGCAAGCCTGGCTGATGACGGCTGGAATGCCAGAAACCGGTCTTAGGATGCTTGTTTCCGGTCCAGGAAGACATGGCTTGGCAGTTCGGGCTGGACTGTTCCCATGAGGTCACAGGGTCAGACTGATTTGCATATGGCCATGTCTGAACTGGGGTGGTGGGAGTGAGCTAAAGAATGATGATGGATTAAACCCAGATCAGTTGACTGGGGGTGAGTGTTTGATTAGCTCAAACGTTCCGTCCATCATCCCCTTTTGTATCCCTTTCCTTAAGATCTACTATAGGCATTCCATTACCCAGTGGCTGAAGGGACGAGCACGAGCATTTCTTCCTTCATTAGTGGTATTTTCTTATTGCTTAGTGTAGGAAGGTGGAATCTGACTATATGGTTGCCCCCACTTTTTTTATGGTGTTTTGCTGGTTTATGACTTAGTTGGACTGGGATCCTGCTATTCAGGGCCCCAGTCTATCTGCTCTCTCTAAATGACATGGAGTGCACTCTAGGTGCACTAGTGATTGGTTACTGTGGTGCCTTATGAGTCCCTAGTATATGGTACCTTAGGTGCCAAGGGCATAGGTACTTCACAGGCCTACCAGGGGCTGCAGCATGTATTATGCCACCCCTGGGAAGCAGACTAAATCTGACACCACAGGCCTGCTACTGCAGCCTGGGTGAGGTGGTGCTAGCACCCCTCACTGAGATATAGGTTTCCTATATCTCTCCTGCACACACATATAAACCTATCAGTCACCCCTATGGCAGGCCCTATCAATCCTGAGGGCAGGGTGCTTGGCTTCTATGTGAGGGGGTGCCTCTGCATGAGCAGGGCCCCTCTGCAGTTCTCAGAGTCCATTCTCTGGTGCTGTTTGTGGATGCGGTTAAACCATATACTCTTAAGTGCATTATATCCTCGCGGTAAATGCTAACTTTGGAATGGCTGCATCAAAACATGTCGTGTTTGGTGTCAAACATCTTGGAATACTACCCCCGCCAATCTTGGCGGCGGGGTAGCATTCCACCCTTCTAGAGGGATAAGACATGTACCTGCTGTGGAAACGCGGTAGAATCCTAAAGAGCCCTGGCATCACAAAATGGATGCCACCAGTCACAGACACTGGGCTGCCCTCCTGCTGATGACCGAAACTCACAGTGGAGGAAGCCCAACAATAGGCATCCTGTCACAGGGAGGTGTAACCACCTCCCAGACAGGGTTTAGTGTATTGGGGCTGGGTGGGTGCACTCTTAGAGTGCTTTGAAGTCCTGCACTGGGGGAGCAGAAGGCTCCTCTGTGCATATGCCAGTTCAAACCAGCTCAGGGGCTACCTGCCCCTGCTCTGGCGCGAAACTGGACAAAGGGAAGTGGGTGTAGCCACCCCTCCCTTGACCCTCCCATAGGTGGGGTCATAGAGCTAGTCCATCCCCTCTTTTTAGTATAAGAGGGGGAACCTTGCCATTGCAAAGCAGATAACCCCTGGACGACGCTCTACAGAAGAATCCTGGCCCTTCGACGTTCCACTACCTTTGGAAGACAGAAGAATCTCCCTTGGAGTCAAGGAGTGACTCCCTGCTTGGCAGGCACCAAAAACGACAACGACGGTCGCAAACTACGCCGCTCCCGCCGGAGTCCGAAGTCCCTGCAGCCCAAGAAGTGGATTTCCTGACCTCTCCCAGGCCATCGTGAGTCCCCAGCGAAGCTGAGGCAAGTGGACCCCACGAGTAACGAGGAACCGCGACCCCTGGGTACCGTGCACTATTGTCGAGTGCAACCCCTTCACAACGTTCTACGAACTTGTGCTTTGGACCACGTGTGGTCCCGACCTCCAGCAGGAATCCCTCCGAAGATCAGAGGCCTACACCGTCCCGAGTGACCGTGGGCCCCTGTTGAGTGATTCCGCCCGAGGTGTCTTCGCGATCCCTTGCCCGCTGGCTTGTGGGTCCCCAGAAGACTTCTTAAAGAAACCAAAGGGCTCCCCTGGTTGCTCCAGGCCTGCCCTGACTTACCTTCGCTGGGTGAGTCCCTCAGACCTTGCTGGTCTGCGCCATCGACTTTTCTTCATCTCCCGAGACTTGCTGCTGCCAAGGCTTGTTGGCTCCAATCGAGTTGCCGACACCGCAGTCAGCTGCAGACGTCGAGGGACACACAGAATCCAGCTCCTGGTCGTCGTCGACGCCTCCTGGACCACGTGGCTGAAGAGTCAAGGCACCCACAACCGACCTGAATCAACCGACGACGGTGGGCATCCATCTTCCTTGCCCCGAGTCACTGCTAAGTGACTTTGAACACTGTCCCCTCTGCTTTCAGGTCATCCTTCTTCAGAATCCAGGCTTGGATTCCACCGGACACTTCTTCAGCTCCCGCTAGCAGCAAGTCTTCTTTGTTCGCCATTGAAAACGACGCCGCGGCCCGACACCAAAGGACACCTATGCACCCGGCTTCCCTGGGTGAGGTAACTCCAGCACTACGGTGCTCCTGTGGGTGTGGGCCCTAGAACTACTTACCCTGTAAGTGACTTGCTTGTAGGTTCTCCCGAAGTCTCCTAAAACTCTTTATTTCCAACCGCGACTTGCCCCATTGAAGTTAACGGCGATCCGCGCCTGTGTATCCACACTGCACGCGTCCCCCGTGGGTCCTTTACTTACCTGCCTTGGGTGGTTTCGTGAGGCCCCAGCACTTCTGAAGGCCCTAGGCCTTGTCTCCCTGCAAGTCGTTGTTGCTAAGTCTCTTACTTAGTATATGGTCTGGTACGCCCCTAGGGCCCCAGCCATATTTTGTGCTTAACTTATTGTGAAACGTTGATTTGTGCATATGTTTGTCTTCTAATCTCATAAAGAGATTAGTAGAGAGTTATTTAGAAATAAATACATATATATTTGATATATATACCTGTGTGGTGTCTTTTCATTTGGTGATTCAAGAGATTATATGGTAAAACAAGCTGCTTTACATTCCTCCGAGACTTAGCCTGAAGGCTGCTCTCCACAGCTACCACTAGGATAGCTTTCTTTAAAAGGTTGTCTTAAACCTATCTACCATAAGAGTCGATTTGCCCTGGTGCAAGGTGTCCACTTTAATTAGTGAACAGCATATACCAGGCCAACTTCTCACATTGGTGGGCAGCGTGTGGGATTCCAGCTTGCCATTGTTTTACCAGAAAATCTCTATTTGAATTACTAACTGAAAACCATTATAGGTACTCAAGGTACATATAAAGTCAAGCTTAGTATCAATAAGTTCTACTGAACTTAGAGCTGTGTTCCAAGGGATAGCACACCCTTTCCACAGCTCAAGCTAGGATCAGTAGGCCACAAACTAGTGTAGGTAGTACAACACTGCACAACACTAGAATGTCCTTAAAGGGTGGACCCAGTGGATCCACTCAGCCTCAGTATAAGGACATGGCTTTCTCTGACTTGAGAGCCATGTGTGTTGACAGACACCTGAGACTAGGACAGAGTCCCTCAACACTACACCTGATAGATCTGCTGACAGCAGATGACCTTAGATTGGCTCTAGGAGCTAAGGGGTCTGAATCAGTGGGTGGGTCAATCATAGTATCTGGGTCAGATGAGGACAATCCGAATGACCAAGACTCTGTGGTTGAAGGGCCAGGCTTCAAGGAGCCTGAACAGGACAGAGGAGTTCTCCCTAAGAGAACTGGCAGAGTGGATGAGAGGCACAGATCCCCTTCCAGGGAATCTGAGCACTCTTATCACTCTGGCAGAGAATTTGTCCAAGAGAGGAGCTCATACTTTAACTTAAGAGAGACCTCCTCTGAGAGAAGGTGCAAACTGCTCCAGTATGAGGAAGCCAAAGTGGCCCTCAGAACCAAGCAGTTGGCACTGGATAGAGAAGCCCTGGAGATCCAGAGAGCTTCCAGAAGGGAGGGTTTAGAACCCCCTGGTGGCAGCAACAGTGTCCCTAGAGGCAGAGAATATGTCCCTGACCATAGGAACCTGAGCAAGGTTGTTCCTCCCTACCAGAGTGGGGATGATATCCACAAATGGATAACTGCTATGGAGAGGGCCTGTAGAGTACAGCAGGTCCCCCAAAAGCAGTGGGCAGCAATCTTGTGGCTCTCCTTTTCAGATAAAGGAAGAGACAAGCTCCTCACTGTTAGAGAGGAGGATGCTGATGATTATGAGGTCCTGAAGAGTGCACTGATAGATGGGTTTGGCTTAACCACTGAAGAGTACAGGTTGAAGTTCAGAGATACCCAGAAGGCACAGACTCAGGACTGGACAGACTTTGTAGATTGTGCATCCAAGGCTCTGGAGGGTTGGCTGGTTGGCAGTAGGGTTACTGATTTCAAAGGATTTTATAATCTAATGATGAGAGAACAGATCCTTAATAATTGTCAAAACCAGCTTTTACACCAGTACCTGGTGGACTCTGATCTGACCTCTCCCCAAGAATTGGGAAAGAAGGCAGACAAATGGGTCAGAACCAGGGTAAGGCCTAAGAATCAGGGTGGTGACCACAAGAAAGATTCTACCAAGTCCCAAGAGAAAGGTGGGGATAAATCTAAGGATAAGTCCACTACAGGGCCCCAAAATTCCTCTTCTGGGGTGGGTCCCAAACTCCTTCCTCTCCTGAAAAGAAACCATATTGCCATGTCTGTAAAAAGCCTGGGCACTGGAAAACTGATCCCAGTTGCCCCAGGATTGGCAATAAAGAAAATGTTCCTCCCACAACTACTACCACCCCTCCTGGTACTACCAGTAGTAATCCTCCAGTTGGGAGTAGTGCACCCAAAAAGTTAGGTGCTTTTGCAAGAGGAACAGAGGTGGGCCCTAGTTTAGACAGGGACCCCTCAACAGACTCCTCTGACTCTGATGGTGGTATAGGATTTGCCACCTTTACCATGGGTCCCATAGCATTGGGCAGGTACAGACTGGAGCCAATGATTAATGGTCAGAAAGCTGTGGCATTTAGGGACACAGGGGCTAGTGTCACCATGGTGGCAGGGAAACTAGTCCCCCTCACCAGCTTTTACCTGAGTTTAAATACCAGGTGACCAACATTGATGGTGTCAGAACAGATCACCCCATGGCCATAGTCAATCTCAGCTGGGAGGGGGTCACAGGCCCAAAAGAGTGGCAGTGTCCCCAACCCTACCTGTAGATTGCCTGATGGGCAATGATTTGGAAATTTCAGCCTGGGCTGAAGTTGAACACCAAACCCATCTTAGGATGTTGGGCGTCCCTGCAAGGTTAGTGGGGCTGTGATGGCCACAGCCCCAGCCCAAGAATTTGGAGAGATGGAGCCTGAAAGAATGGCCCACTCTCCCCCAAAAGAGAGCACAAGGGTTGAAGAAAAGTCTTCTTCCCCCAGACAGTAGGTAAGGGTCAGCCTCCTCAGGGAACTGACCCTACCCCTAGTGAAGGAACTGCCACAGAGGTAGTCAGGCCTGGCCTGGCCACACCCCTGATGGCAGAGGACCCTTCCAAGGTGGTACCCAGTCTGGAGCAGGTAACCTGCCCCTCTCTACCCTGCCTCAGTCAGCCCAGGGCTGCAGAGGTCAGGGAGGTCAGTGGACCCCCCGGGCCCCCTGTCCAGAGGAAGCCCCCATCAGCAGATTAGGGGCACCCAGTCTAGTAGCCCTAGCCAGGTGAAAATTCCTCTACACACTGAGGGATCCCCCATACCTTTATGTAGGGACCTCCCCCAGAAGGACTCTGGTAGGCAAGGGCAAACCTGGGACCAGAAGGTTCCAAACCTGCCATGTCCCTCCAGTGTTCCATCCAAAGGGACCCAACCCCCAGCTGTAGGCAGCCAAAGGTTGACCCTTAGAGCAAAGTGCAACTCAGTCATGGAAAGACAGGCATACATGGTGACCAGTGATCTGAGGAAGCTGAGGCCAACATTCCTAGGGCCTCACTTCCCTACTCAGACACCTCACCGGCCTTGTACTTTACCTAAGCACACCAGAGGTAGTGATTCCCCATGGTGGAGACCCTCTCTTACCCTTAGGGCGAGGGATTGCTTAGTGGACCATAACATAGGGGGCAACCATGCTAGTGCAGGTGCTTCCTTATATGGCCACTTAGTCAATATAGGCTCAACTGGTCAAGGTTAGCCTTATCTCCTTTCGTTTGGGGGGTTATGTAGGAAGGTGGAATCTGACTATATGGTTGCCCCCACTTTTTTTATGGTGTTTTGCTGGTTTATGACTTAGTTGGACTGGGATCCTGCTATTCAGGGCCCCAGTCTATCTGCTCTCTCTAAATGACATGGAGTGCACTCTAGGTGCACTAGTGATTGGTTACTGTGGTGCCTTATGAGTCCCTAGTATATGGTACCTTAGGTGCCAAGGGCATAGGTACTTCACAGGCCTACCAGGGGCTGCAGCATGTATTATGCCACCCCTGGGAAGCAGACTAAATCTGACACCACAGGCCTGCTACTGCAGCCTGGGTGAGGTGGTGCTAGCACCCCTCACTGAGATATAGGTTTCCTATATCTCTCCTGCACACACATATAAACCTATCAGTCACCCCTATGGCAGGCCCTATCAATCCTGAGGGCAGGGTGCTTGGCTTCTATGTGAGGGGGTGCCTCTGCATGAGCAGGGCCCCTCTGCAGTTCTCAGAGTCCATTCTCTGGTGCTGTTTGTGGATGCGGTTAAACCATATACTCTTAAGTGCATTATATCCTCGCGGTAAATGCTAACTTTGGAATGGCTGCATCAAAACATGTCGTGTTTGGTGTCAAACATCTTGGAATACTACCCCCCGCCAATCTTGGCGGCGGGGGTAGCATTCCACCCTTCTAGAGGGATAAGACATGTACCTGCTGTGGAAACGCGGTAGAATCCTAAAGAGCCCTGGCATCACAAAATGGATGCCACCAGTCACAGACACTGGGCTGCCCTCCTGCTGATGACCGAAACTCACAGTGGAGGAAGCCCAACAATAGGCATCCTGTCACAGGGAGGTGTAACCACCTCCCAGACAGGGTTTAGTGTATTGGGGCTGGGTGGGTGCACTCTTAGAGTGCTTTGAAGTCCTGCACTGGGGGAGCAGAAGGCTCCTCTGTGCATATGCCAGTTCAAACCAGCTCAGGGGCTACCTGCCCCTGCTCTGGCGCGAAACTGGACAAAGGGAAGTGGGTGTAGCCACCCCTCCCTTGACCCTCCCATAGGTGGGGTCATAGAGCTAGTCCATCCCCTCTTTTAGTATAAGAGGGGAACCTTGCCATTGCAAAGCAGATAACCCCTGGACGACGCTCTACAGAAGAATCCTGGCCCTTCGACGTTCCACTACCTTTGGAAGACAGAAGAATCTCCCTTGGAGTCAAGGAGTGACTCCTGCTTGGCAGGCACCAAAACGACAACGACGGTCGCAAACTACGCCGCTCCCGCCGGAGTCCGAAGTCCCTGCAGCCCAAGAAGTGGATTTCCTGACCTCTCCCAGGCCATCGTGAGTCCCCAGCGAAGCTGAGGCAAGTGGACCCCACGAGTAACGAGGAACCGCGACCCCTGGGTACCGTGCACTATTGTCGAGTGCAACCCCTTCACAACGTTCTACGAACTTGTGCTTTGGACCACGTGTGGTCCCGACCTCCAGCAGGAATCCCTCCGAAGATCAGAGGCCTACACCGTCCCGAGTGACCGTGGGCCCCTGTTGAGTGATTCCGCCCGAGGTGTCTTCGCGATCCCTTGCCCGCTGGCTTGTGGGTCCCCAGAAGACTTCTTAAAGAAACCAAAGGGCTCCCTGGTTGCTCCAGGCCTGCCCTGACTTACCTTCGCTGGGTGAGTCCCTCAGACCTTGCTGGTCTGCGCCATCGACTTTTCTTCATCTCCCCGAGACTTGCTGCTGCCAAGGCTTGTTGGCTCCAAACGAGTTGCCGACACCGCAGTCAGCTGCAGACGTCGTGGGACACACAGAATCCAGCTCCTGGTCGTCGTCGACGCCTCCTGGACCACGTGGCTGAAGAGTCAAGGCACCCACAACCGACCTGAATCAACCGACGACGGTGGGCATCCATCTTCCTTGCCCCGAGTCACTGCCAAGTGACTTTGAACACTGTCCCCTCTGCTTTCAGGTCATCCTTCTTCAGAATCCAGGCTTGGATTCCACCGGACACTTCTTCAGCTCCCGCTAAGCAGCAAGTCTTCTTTGTTCGCCATTGAAAACGACGCCGCGACCCGACACCAAAGGAAACCTATGCACCCGGCTTCCTGGGTGAGGTAACTCCAGCACTACGGTGCTCCTGTGGGTGTGGGCCCTAGAACTACTTACCCTGTAAGTGACTTGCTTGTAGGTTCTCCCGAAGTCTCCTAGAACTCTTAATTTCCAACCGCGACTTGCCCCATTGAAGTTAACGGCGATCCGTGCCTGTGTATCCACACTGCACGCGGCCCCCGTGGGTCCTTTACTTACCTGCCTTGGGTGGTTTCGTGAGGCCCCAGCACTTCTGAAGGCCCTAGGCCTTGTCTCCCTGCAAGTCGTTGTTGCTAAGTCTCTTATTTAGTATATGGTCTGGTACGCCCCTAGGGCCCCAGCCATATTTTGTGCTTAACTTATTGTGAAACGTTGATTTGTGCATATGTTTGTCTTCTAATCTCATAAAGAGATTAGTAGAGAGTTATTTAGAAATAAATACATATATATTTGATATATATACCTGTGTGGTGTCTTTTCATTTGGTGATTCAAGAGATTATATGGTAAAACAAGCTGCTTTACATTCCTCCGAGACTTAGCCTGAAGGCTGCTCTCCACAGCTACCACTAGGATAGCTTTCTTTAAAAGGTTGTCTTAAACCTATCTACCATAAGAGTCGATTTGCCCTGGTGCAAGGTGTCCACTTTAATTAGTGAACAGCATATACCAGGCCAACTTCTCACACTTAGGCTACAAACGCTTAAATAAAATGCTCGCAAATGCTCGTGCTCGTTCCTAAAGCCACTGGGTAATGGAATTCCTATATTAGGTCTGAAGGAAAGGGTGCAGTACCACAGACTGTTACTAGGTGTCCCACTAACAGCCTGTGGTACTGCATCTTTTCCTTAAGACCTAGGGGCCGATTCCGATCTCGGTCGGAGGCGCACCCAATACTATTCGGTCGGGAAAAAAGCCATGCGAAAGCCAGTTTCCCGACCGATCCGTACAGCACACCGAACGAGCAAGTACGATGCGCACAACAGCAAAAATTCCGGCCGAGCCGTACTCACCCAAACCAGGTCCTGTTCTCCGACCGAGGCGAATCCGGAAACGCCGAATCGAGTCGCACGGAAGGGAAAATGCAGCCCCGTCCGGCCGGACAAGTACGATGCGCTTTCCGTACGCGCCGAACCCGTCGCTACGCACGGCACGTCAAAGCATCCGGGAGAGGCGCACATAAGCTCCGAATCGCGCCACAACACGATCCACGGCTACGAGACGAACACAGCACCGACGAGGACGACGCGAGGCGACGAGGACGAAGCCAAGCGACGAGGACGAAGCCAAGCGACGAGGACGACGCGAAGCAACGAGAAGGACGAACGACACGAACCAACCATGAATCCCTTCGTCCCGATCATACCAATATTCTACATCTACTACCGGAACAGGCACGGACGCGTACGGCGCAGAAGGTAAGTCAGACACCAACCACAAAACACATACAACACGTACACGACACATCACACACATACACTGGGAATCTGAATATACTTACACCAGCAACAGCAGCACCATAGGGGCGGGATGCCCATCACCAATGCCACATATGCACACAGGGGCCTGAATGCGCGCCACCACCCCAACCCAGGGGGGCTGGATGCCTACCACTACTACCACCCTTAGCCAGGGGGCTGGATGCCTACCACTACTACCACCCTCACCCAGGGGGGCAGGATGCCCACCACTACTACCACCCTTAGCCAGGGGGCAGGATGCCCACCACTACTACCACCCTCACCCAGGGGGGCAGGATGCCCACCACTACTACCACCCTTAGCCAGGGGGCAGGAAGCCTACCACTACTACCACCCTTAGCCAGGGGGCAGGATGCCTACCACTACTACCACCCTTAGCCAGGGTGGCAGGATGCCTACCACTACTACCACCCTTAGCCAGGGGGCAGGATGCCCACCACTACTACCACCCTCACCCAGGGGGGCAGGATGCCCACCACTACTACCACCCTTAGCCAGGGGGCAGGAAGCCTACCACTACTACCACCCTTAGCCAGGGGGCAGGATGCCTACCACTACTACCACCCTCACCCACGGGGGCAGGATGCCTACCACTACTACCACCCTCACCCAGGGGGCAGGATGCCCACCACTACTACCACCCTTAGCCAGGGGGCAGGATGCCTACCACTACTACCACCCTCACCCAGGGGGGCAGGATGCCCACCACTACTACCACCCTTAGCCAGGGGGGCAGGATGCCTACCACTACTACCACCCTTAGCCAGGGGGCAGGATGCCTACCACTACTACCACCCTCACCCACGGGGGGCAGGATGCCTACCACTACTACCACCCTCACCCAGGGGGCAGGATGCCCACCACTACTACCACCCTTAGCCAGGGGGCAGGATGCCTACCACTACTACCACCCTCACCCAGGGGGGCAGGATGCCCACCACTACTACCACCCTTAGCCAGGGGGCAGGATGCCCACCACTACTACCACCCTCACCCACGGGGGCAGGATGCCTACCACTACTACCACCCTCACCCAGGGGGCAGGATGCCCACCACTACTACCACCCTTAGCCAGGGGGCAGGATGCCTACCACTACTACCACCCTCACCCACGGGGGCAGGATGCCTACCACTACTACCACCCTCACCCAGGGGGCAGGATGCCCACAACTACTACCACCCTTAGCCAGGGGGCAGGATGCCTACCACTACTACCACCCTCACCCACGGGGGGCAGGATGCCTACCACTACTACCACCCTCACCCAGGGGGGCAGGATGCCCACCACTACTACCACCCTTAGCCAGGGGGCAGGATGCCCACCACTACTACCACCCTCACCCAGGGGGGCAGGATGCCCACCACTACTACCACCCTTAGCCAGGGGGCTGGATGCCTACCACTACTACCACCCTCACCCAGGGGGGCAGGATGCCCACCACTACTACCACCCTTAGCCAGGGGGCAGGATGCCTACCACTACTACCACCCTTAGCCAGGGGGCAGGATGCCTACCACTACTACCACCCTCACCCACGGGGGGCAGGATGCCTACCACTACTACCACCCTTAGCCAGGGGGCAGGATGCCTACCACTACTACCACCCTTAGCCACGGGGGCAGGATGCCTACCACTACTACCACCCTCACCCAGGGGGGCAGGATGCCCACAACTACTACCACCCTTAGCCAGGGGGCAGGATGCCTACCACTACTACCACCCTCACCCAGGGGGGCAGGATGCCCACCACTACTACCACCCTTAGCCAGGGGGCAGGATGCCTACCACTACTACCACCCTCACCCACGGGGGGCAGGATGCCTACCACTACTACCACCCTCACCCAGGGGGGCAGGATGCCCACCACTACTACCACCCTTAGCCAGGGGGCAGGATGCCCACCACTACTACCACCCTCACCCAGGGGGCAGGATGCCCACCACTACTACCACCCTTAGCCAGGGGGCAGGATGCCTACCACTACTACCACCCTCACCCAGGGGGGCAGGATGCCCACCACTACTACCACCCTTAGCCAGGGGGCTGGATGCCTACCACTACTACCACCCTTAGCCAGGGGGGCAGGATGCCTACCACTACTACCACCCTCACCCACGGGGGCAGGATGCCTACCACTACTACCACCCTTAGCCAGGGGGCAGGATGCCTACCACTACTACCACCCTCACCCACGGGGGCAGGATGCCTACCACTACTACCACCCTCAGCCAGGGGGGCAGGATGCCTACCACTACTACCACCCTTAGCCAGGGGGCAGGATGCCTACCACTACTACCACCCTCACCCACGGGGGGCAGGATGCCCACCACTACTACCACCCTTAGCCAGGGGGCAGGATGCCCACCACTACCACCCTCACCCAGGGGGCAGGATGCCCACCACTACTACCACCCTTAGCCAGGGGGCTGGATGCCTACCACTACTACCACCCTTAGCCAGGGGGCAGGATGCCTACCACTACTACCACCCTCACCCACGGGGGGCAGGATGCCTACCACTACTACCACCCTCACCCAGGGGGGCAGGATGCCCACAACTACTACCACCCTTAGCCAGGGGGCAGGAAGCCTACCACTACTACCACCCTTAGCCAGGGGGCTGGATGCCTACCACTACTACCACCCCCACTCATAGGATGGACAATGCATGACACAACAAGCACACCACAACCTAGGGAATGCAAGATTAAGACATCCCCCACCACCATGACAAGCGTGTGAGCAGGCTGTGTCAAATGCCTACAACACCGAACATGACTTTGAACATACAATGTGACCCCCTAGCACATGTGCCACACATATATGTGTGTGGCACCCACAATGCAAGCAGCCCATGACCATTGTGGCAATGGGGCCTAAACCCCCATCATCACAGTGACCAAAAGGCAAGTGTGGGGTCCATAGCTGAAGCACATTTTGACCATTGTGGCAATGGGGTCTAAACCCCCATCATCACAGTGACCAAAAGGCAAGTGTGGGGTCCATAGCTGAAGCACATTTTGACCATTGTGGCAATGGGGTCTAAACCCCCATCATCACAGTGACCAAAAGGCAAGTGTGGGGTCCATAGCTGAAGCACATTTTGACCATTGTGGCAATGGGGTCTAAACCCCCATCATCACAGTGACCAAAAGGCAAGTGTGGGGTCCATAGCTGAAGCACATTTTGACCATTGTGGCAATGGGGTCTACACCCTCATCATCACAGTGACCAAAAGGTAATTGTTGACAAAGAAAGAGCTGCAACTGCCAAACTGCATGGATCATTCCTGGTCACAGAACCAAAAACTCATCTGTGGCAAAGTAGTGTATGTGTCCCATTGCAACATAAATTGGGGGAGCCAAATACTGCAGTGCAAATGAAACATTCCTTTGGCCATGTGCAGACAAACAACACCCATGGGGGCTGAGACCGTCAACAGTCATCAATGACACAATGACAGAAGTGACCATCAGAATGCAGAACCACATATTTGCACCAATGGGCACACAAATGCAGATACCCTGTGGAGACAGCAGATGTGAGGTGAACAGATACCATACCATGGCAGCAATGGGACACACAAACCATGATCACTGTGCTGACCGATGACCTAGGAGTCCCAGGGACAGCAGGGGAAACACACCAAACAACATACAGCCAATGGCACACCCAAGATATGCCAATGCAGTGGTGCAGATGCACAAACACAAACAGGCAGACCAACACTGTCATCATACACAGCAGGTGAGGGGTGGGGGTGCCAGTGTCCCCAGGCAACAACACAACACATGAGGAGAGCTGAATACCAATCATACAGATGTGCATACACTGCCACACTAAGGTAACTCATGGATCCAAATCCTCTATGTAGGCAAGCAGGCATTGACAGGTGAGAGGGAGCACAAAACACACATGTCACACAGGCACGTAGGAACAACAACTGACACAGCAAGTCACAGACACACCACAGCACCACCCCCAGGGCCCCCACAATGTGGTGACCCTGGGCTGAATAAAAATACCACTGTGATGACAAAGCTAAATGTCGATCACACTGTGAACCACAGTCAGGTGTCCTGAGCAACTAACTACCATCACACCTACACAAGCACAAATCAATCAGCATGGCCAGTAAGCCAAGGCCAACATGGAGGCAGGGGCCTAGCCGGGCAACAACTCTCATCTGCACACACTCAAGACCACACCCTCGACCTCCAACAATGTGCAGCAGTGAAGTACACATGCACTGGTGACATTGCACATGCACCCATGACTATTCCAGGGTGGTGGGTGGGAACCAAGGTGTAGAAACACATCACACATGGACACTCAACAAGAGTCCTGAATGTCTGACACACTGCACACTACGCTGTACATGGACATGACGGCAATACCACACCGACCAATGGGATCCCAGCCACAGTCACACACCAATGAAGAAGCCAAGGTCACCCACAAAGAACACACATAGACAACAACCAACATTGCAGCCCGGACCCTAAGGAGTGCCAGCAGTCACACACACAACGTGTCACAATCACTGAAAGATAACACAAACTGGAAATCACATGACAGGGGCAAACAACAAGTGCCAAAGGGAAACCTGACTGTGACCCATCTGCGTCTGCACACAAACTCTGCCCTGACAGCAAACACACCTATGGGTGACACCCTGATGACCAGTAATGTGCCATGCACCCACATCACAGAGAACACAGGGAGAAGACTTTGGGGGAACATAGCTCAAGTCAGCAAGCATCACAAACAGGTACAACACTAGGGATCACAGCATGCGCAGATGAATGGAAGTGAACACACAGACATGCACATACAACACACACCTTGGGCGCAGGCAATGTCACACGTGTACACACTGCCATGAGGGGACTCCACTCCTGTGTGAGGAAAGCTGTGCCATATGTTGCCTCAGTAGGGCCCCATCATGTCAGCTGAGCACTTGGTCACACAATCAACAATTAGCACCAAATGAGGGCTCCCATCACATCAGCCTGGTCATGGATGTGCCAACGGAATCATCAGCACAGATCCAACACACTTGTATGGCAATGTTGCACTGACTACACGGATGAGTCCCTCCCCATTGATGCCCAAACCTGCATGTCCACTGGAGATGGCAACACGGTCAGGGAAGTAGACAAATGCAACGATGGCAGGCACAACAGATGTGCAGGGGTGGAAGCCACAGATATGAAATTGCCAATGTAAGTAGGAAACCCATTGCCAAATACTGAACACATGACACCCTCAGATGCTGCTATTGATGACATGGATACACCACATGATAGGACACATTCCCCCTGGACCACATGGGTTCCTGCACAGTAACACTTCATAATCATGAGACCAGATATCACCATCACTGCAGCAAGGGCATGGTTAGCTGCACCAACAACATGTACATCTGAAGCATGAGCACTAGAGAAAAGAAAGTTGCTTTATTCAGCATATGTGTTGTTTGATAACGACGTCCAGAAGAAATTAGAGCAAAGGCCAATGGCCAGTCCATTGTCAAAGTTCAAACAGGGTGACACTGGCAGATGTCACCCTACGCATGCCTGCACAATACCAGGGACAATCCACTAGGAGGGGCAACCGGGGGGCAGGCCAGGCACCGCAGGGACAGGATCAGGGCTCACCAGGGGGAGTCAGGGAAGGGGTGGTGGGTGCTGGAGAGCCACTGACAACTGCAGTGGAGGTGTCTGACATGGTGTGTGCCGGCACAACTGGGGGGCATGACACAGATGTCGTGGGTGCCGGCACAACTGCAGTGGACCCTGCAGATGGGGTGGACAGGTCCGCCACTGCAGTGCCCAAGTCAGACAGGGCGGTAGTGGACTCCACTGCAGTGCCTACCTCCAGGGGAGGAGAATGGGGAACAGGCAAGGTGGGTTGGACAGAGGGGGAGGACACCCTCACCACATCAGTGGCACAGACAAGCGCAGCGGGGGTGTGGTGCTGGGAGAGCAAGTGGCAGGGGAGAAGGCCGGAGCATCTTGGGGATGGTATATCTGTGGGTGGGGGAACCTGGGGCAGGGTGTGGTGGGGGCACCTGTGCAGTGGGGGCCTGAGGGATGGAGGACGGAGACCTTGTGCCTGAGCTGCAGGGCGGTGGCGGGGTCTTGCTCTTAGCACTCCGGGGGACTTGCGGGTGGGGGCCTCAGTCCGTCTGCGCCTGGGGGAGGGTGTCCGGGGGCGAGGGGCACTCTGCTCCGTGTGGGTGGGCTTCCTCTTCCCCCGGGATGCTGGAGCAGCTTCATCGGTGGGGAAGAGGCCGAGGTCACAGAGGAAGAGCTGCTGTGACTTTGGGGTTGCAGGTGAGGCAAGGGAGGGTGCTTTGGAGGGAGAGGGAACTGAGGACTGCGCAGTGCATGTGGATGCGTGTGTGTGTTCCAGGGCCCCATCCCCTGTGAGTCTGGCTTCAGTCCCCTGAATGTGCGTGCGTGTGCGTTTTGTCATTGGCGTGTGTGTCAGTGTGCTGGATGTGTGTGTGCTGGTGTGTGCCTGTGCCGGTGTGTGTGTGCCTGGGATGGGTAAGGTGCTGGGGAGTGTGGATGGAGCAGAGGCAGGAGGGGTGAGGGACCGTTTGAGGAGGGACACTGCTGCCGTCAGGGAGGAGTCCATGGACCTATTGCCCCTCTGTAGGTCAGACATGCCCGATGAGATGCCCTCCATGAACGACACCAGCTGAGTCAACAGCGCGGTGTGCGCATGGAGGACACTCAGCATGGCTGTCTGCCCTACATGGAGCTGGCGAAGGAGGTACACAGACTCCTCACTCAGGGCAGCAGGGGACACAGGGGCAGGGGGTGCGGTGCCTGGCCCAAAGGAGACACGCTCCCGGACATGGGAGCCTCCACGGACCTGGGGAATGGGAGCCGATGGGAGGGCGGTGGTGGTGCTGGTGGTGGCGGGGACAGCAACACTAGCTGGGGTGTGGTGGCTGCTGACACCCGCCTCCACAAGGGAGTCATCCTCCGAGTTGCTCTGGTCCTCAGCTGAGGTGGATGCTGCTGAGGACTCCTCGGTGTGGCTCCCCTCGCCCTCCGTGCCACTGGGTCCCTCCGACCACTCCTCGGCTGCTGACCCAGTCTGGCTCTCCGGCTCCTCCTGGTCCGTGGAGCTGTCCCCTTCCGTGGCCGTGGATGTATCTGCAAACAATGGGGAAACAGACAGACATCAGTCACCTGCACCAAACGCACACACCACTGTGAGCACAGCACATTACAGAGCAAGCCCTGGCATCATTAGTTGTACATTGCTAAAAGTGCCCTAATTGAACAGGAGAAGTCAATTGTCAGTCTGATGCCAAGCATGGCACTCACATCCCACATGGCCTTGCACCCATCTGTCTGGTGTCTGTTGGATTGCAACACCCCAGTGTTGACACATGCACCAAGTACACAGTAGTTGGACAGTGCAGAGGACACGGTGTGGACACATCACAGCTCTTGCCACTGAGTCAGTACAGGTTTACGGATGTAAGGGATGCCCAGAGTCAAATAGGAAATGCATGTGATGCATACCAGCGACAGACACCATGATGCACCCATGTCCTGATAGCCAGCGCCACTATGGTGTGCATGTAGCACATGTCACTCCCCTGCAGGATCACCAATCAGTAGACACATGCCATGGCGGAGGCATGACTGCAAAGTCATACATCACTGTCTCAGTGATGTATGACTTTGCAGCCAGACAACAACACTCTGCACTGTGTCACAATAGTAGGTCATGGGGAATGCAAGTCCTGGAGCTGCACAAGTGCACATGTACATCCCCCCACAACACATCCTCTTAACCCTCATCTGTCCAGGTCATACCTATTGGACATATGGGAGACCTGTGACACTACCCTCTGAACCTGAGCCCCTCACACTCTGCTGTGCATGGGGAACAGCTGCCTGAACTTCACATTTACATGCCCCAGTCTGCATGGGCAGCTGATCAGACACCTATGTGTCACACAAGTATCGTCTCCTATGGTCACATCTCCAGTGGCATGCTGAGCCCCTACCAAGAAACTCCACAGCAGTCCTGGCGACTAATCCACAGCACACTGACACAGAGGCAGACACCTGAGGGGTCAAATCACTGTGCACAATGTGTCCTCTGATACACGGGAGTGGGAGTACAGAGTGTATTGTATGGCCTGGAGTAGGCATGACTGTCCAGCCCCACATGAATGAGGGATGAGCCCTGGACTGTAGGCAGCTGGCTAAGTATGTGTGACACACGTCATATACATACTCCTGGGGCCCAAACATTGTTCCCACCCGCAGCATGGGTGTGTGCCAGGTACCCCAGCCACATGTGGTGGATCAGCTCAGCAATTGGACCACAGATCAAAGTAACACGCTGAATACATGTCAGAATACAGGCATTGTGTAAGCAATGGACCCACCCATGATGCCCACCACAGAGTCAGGGAAACAGATGCTGTCTCCCACCTTGAGTCAAGCAAACTGCAAGGACACAGTCCTAAGTGACAGAATTCCCTGCATGTAAGGGCCACACCTGGGTATCAGATGAGGAGTGGGCAGTGCACAATAGAGGGACATGGCTCCTGGACAACATGACTGCTGTACTGTGGCAGTTCAACCTGGCCCGAGGAGGGCACATAGCATGTTAGACAGAGTACACAGTGCAGTCTTTGACTCACCCCCTCCTTGCTGCTCTCTGGCCTTCAGCTGCCCATCCAGGTCTGGAAAGACCACCGCCAGGATCCTGAGCATGTGGGGGGTCAGGGTCCGTGTTCCGCCCCTCCTGCGAGGAGGCGACAGCTTCAGCTGGACCCGTGCAATCCTCCGGGTCCAGCCCCGAAGGTCCTGCCACCTCTTTTGGCAGTTGCGGATCCGGCGCTTGTAGACCCCCACGGACCGGACAGCCCGGACGATGTCCTTCCAGATCTCATGCTTCCGATGGGCAGAAGCCTGTCAGGATGACAAAGTGATAAGGCCATTACTACACATGCAACATATCCGTGCATGACACAGTTGCATATACATGTCGCAATCACAGGGGCACATGGTGTACCCAGGCAGTGCACGGCTGCCCATGGACAGTTTTCCAGAAGTCACTACATGGTATCATTGCATGGGGAGTAAAACCCTGTTCAGAAGCACTGTCACTGCACCATACCTGTCCAGTGCAAGTCACTACACACTATGGGGGGTGACAACTACTCAGTGAGCCTGCTAGCCAGTGGTGTGCTGACTCTCAGCCTTGCTAGTCAGACAAAATGCACATTCAGAAAGGCAGTGCACAGAACACTCACCTGCTCCCCTGGTGTCCCATACAGCTTGCTGTACTGTGGAAGTAGGCTGTCCAGCAGGGCCTGGTTCTCTTCAAGGCTGAAGGCTGGGGCTCTCTCCACAGTACGTGCCATTGCAGGGTCCAGAGGGGCAGAGACAGCAGCAGTGCAGTGGCAGATGTCGTCCTGGAGCATGTAGTGCAGGCAAGTGGGCTCTCAGGGGAACATGCAGCAATATATATGTGCTGGAGAGGCAGATACTGTCCCTTGTGTCCAAAGTGATAGGTCCAAGTCGTTTGCATCTTCTGAATCTGGCCAATCCATGGAATAGCAGCACCAAAACACGCCCACAGCATCCTTCAAAATTTCAACTTCATGACATACATGATTTTGCAACATTGTTGTGGGTGACCAACTGATTTTCCAGCAACCGACTCGTTCGAATATTCGAAAACGCGTCCGTTGCCAGGCAAGCCCATTGTCAATGGGTGCGCACCGATCGGTCCATTGCAGTACAACGCGCACAGGGGTACAACGCGTACCCGCACACATTGAAAGCAATGGGCCGGCCGGAGGCACCGATCGGTCCATTGCAGTACAACGCGCACAGGGGTACAACGCGTACCCGCACACATTGAATGCAATGGGCCGGCCGGAGGCACCGATCGGTCCATTGCTGTTCAACGCGCACAGGGGTACAACGCGTACCCGCACACATTGAATGCAATGGGCCGGCCGGAGGCACCGATCGGTCCATTGCAGTACAACGCGCACAGGGGTACAACGCGTACCCGCACACATTGAATGCAATGGGCCGGCCGGAGGCACCGATCGGTCCATTGCTGTTCAACGCGCACAGGGGTACAACGCGTACCCGCACACATTGAATGCAATGGGCCGGCCGGAGGCACCGATCGGTCCATTGCTGTTCAACGCGCACAGGGGTACAACGCGTACCCGCACACATTGAATGCAATGGGCCGGCCGGAGGCACCGATCGGTCCATTGCAGTACAACGCGCACAGGGGTACAACGCGTACCCGCACACATTGAATGCAATGGGCCGGCCGGAGGCACCGATCGGTCCATTGCAGTACAACGCGCACAGGGGTACAACGCGTACCGCACACATTGAATGCAATGGGCCGGCCGGAGGCACCGATCGGTCCATTGCTGTTCAACGCGCACAGGGGTACAACGCGTACCCGCACATTGAATGCAATGGGCCGGCCGGAGGCACCGATCGGTCCATTGCAGTACAACGCGCACAGGGGTACAACGCGTACCCGCACACATTGAATGCAATGGGCCGGCCGGAGGCACCGATCGGTCCATTGCAGTACAACGCGCACAGAGGTACAACGCGTACCCGCACACATTGAAAGCAATGGGCCGGCCGGAGGCACCGATCGGTCCATTGCTGTTCAACGCGCACAGGGGTACGACGCGTACCCGCACACATTGAATGCAATGGGCCGGCCGGAGGCACCGATCGGTCCATTGCAGTACAACGCGCACTAGGGGTACAACGCGTACCCGCACACATTGAATGCAATGGGCCGGCCGGAGGCACCGATCGGTCCATTGCAGTTCAACGCGCACAGGGGTACAACGCGTACCCGCACACATTGAAAGCAATGGGCCGGCCGGAGGCACCGATCGGTCCATTGCTGTTCAACGCGCACAGGGGTACAACGCGTACCCGCACACATTGAATGCAATGGGCCGGCCGGAGGCACCGATCGGTCCATTGCAGTACAACGCGCACAGGGGTACAACGCGTACCCGCACACATTGAAAGCAATGGGCCGGCCGGAGGCACCGATCGGTCCATTGCTGTTCAACGCGCACAGGGGTACAACGCTGCACCGCGCACATTGAATGCAATGGGCCGGCCGGAGGCACCGATCGGTCCATTGCTGTTCAACGCATCACTGTACATGTGACTGGCATATGTCAGCATGCCTATCTCAGATGGACATATGCCAGCCACAGATAGCTCCCAGGGAGTGAGGGGCACACCTACATCACGACAGCCTGTCCAAACCTTATCATAAGGCATGTAAGGCTGCATTTCCTATTGTGTGTATGTTGGTGTACATGTTGTCCTGTGGGTGTCACCTGTGGGCAGCCACCCCCAGGCTGTGCACGTGTTAATGGGGACAGGATCCTGGGTGTTACGTGTACGTGACCACTGTGATGTGCAACTGTTCATATCTGTGCATGTGCCATGGTCACATTTCACAGTGGTGTTTGTGTATGTCATGTCACATACCCCGTGAGTCCCATGTGGGACGGTATGTTTGAGCCAGGGTGTCCCAGTGGCACAATAGTGATGGCCCTCCACAGTCTTTGTGCATGTAGTGTTTACAATGTCTCTGATTTCATGTGCACAATGGGAGACAGTCTCCACATCCACGTTGTGTGTGCATGGACTCTGATGTTGTGCGTGTGTGTCACAGACGTCCATGGCTCTCCTGCCATGGCAAGTGTGGCCACTACCTGTGGGGGTCATGTTTGTTTTGTTGTGGTGTACACATGATACTCCAGGTGATGCCAGTGTCCATGTGGCATTACAGGGTCCCTGGGAATGTGCCTGTCGTTGAGCTGTGGTGCCTGGGGCACATCTGTCCTCACATGTCACTGGGGGGTGACTGTGACACAGCATCATGATATCCAATGGGCCAACCTGGGACAAATTGATGCCACCTGTAGGACCGTGTTGACAGATGTTGGCCATGTATGTACCATACATGTCGTTCCGGTACTGCACACTTCATGTAGTTGTGCCTCATGATGATGTATGTTGGGATCTTGAGTGTGTTCAATGCCGCATATGTGGGGTGACTGACGATCTTGCTTACTTCTCCTCTGCACTGCAGGGCTCCTGCTGTCCATCGGCCATTCCCAGACCTGGCAACGATGGTGGAACGGGACAGCATCCGACGGTACCGCTTCACCAGGCAGCTGATTGAGGATTTGGCAGTGCAGTTGTCCCCACATTTGCAGCCTGGCCGGCCGTATCCTACAGCGCTGACCCCCAAGGTGAAGGTGATGGCAGCCCTACACTTCTTTGCCACCGGTACCTTCCAACATACTGTGGCGTCTGCTGGTGGGATGTCACAGACCATGTTCAGCCGTGTGCTCCGCGATTTCTTGGCGGCAATGTTGCTCTTCCTGAACCGGTACATCTATTTCCCTAGACTGCGACGACTCACTGACGTGAAGAGTGACTTTTATGCCCTGGGGAGGATGCCGCATGTCATTGGCTCCATTGATGGGACACATGTGGCTTTGGTACCACCACAGGCCCAGGAGCAGGCCTACAGGAACCGCAAGCACTACCACTCGGTCAATGCACTGGTGGTGTGTCTTGCAGACATGACCATCACACACGTGTGTGCCCGTTTCCCTGGTTCAGCACACGATGCCTTTGTGATGAGGAGTAGTCGCATCCCCAGGTTGATGGCACAGATGCAGAACCAGCGTGCCTGGCTTGTCGGTGTGTACTGACTTTGTGCCATTGTGTGTGATCTGATCTGTAGTATTCCGCCCACTTTTCCAAGTCAGCTGATGTGCACTTGTCTGTCCGTAGGTGACTCGGGATACCCCAACATGCCGTGGTTGCTGACACCCCTCAGGAACCCTGTGACACCTGCCCAGATGCGCTACAATGAGGCACATGGTCGGACCAGGAGAGTGATTGAGCGGACCTTTGGTCTCCTGAAGAGCCGCTTCCGCTGCCTGGACAAGACCGGAGGGTCCCTCCCATATGCCCCTGCGAAAGTGTGCAAGATTATCATCGTCTGCTGCATGCTCCACAACCTGGCAGTGCGGAAGGAGTTGCCTCTCATCCAGGATGACGATGACCAACATCCGCCACCTGTGGAGGATCCTGGCCTGGACCACGATGCCAGTGACGATGATGATGATGATGGTGATGGTGATGTCCGCACACAGCTCATCACCAACTTCTTTAGCTGAATGTGAGTATCCTGAGGTGTCATGTCAATGATGTGAGTTGGCATGATGTGTGGGTGGTGCTCTGGTGCTGTTGGAGTGTGTCCATGGGCTACTTGACTGGATGTGTGTTGCGATGTGTGCTTACAGGTGGGCTGTACTCCCCAACAGTGTTCACATGCTAACTTGGTTCTGGGTGGGTATCTTGTAACATGTATTGTGCATGAGTTTTGCTGTTCTGTCCTGTACTCCATTGCTTTTGACTGTGTGTCATTTCTGTCCTTCACAGGGTACTTTCAGATTCGTTTGGTCAACTGTGTCCACCGACGACGTGATTGCACATCCAGGCTGGTAGCTGTTGTGTCCCTACAGGTGATGTGCGCCACACCCATGGACTTCCTTCTGTCTACAGTTGTTGACTGTGTGCCCGCTACCAGGTGGGGTTACCTTGCATCTGTAGTGGTTACGGCATGTTGCTACTGTGTAATAAACCTGTGCTTCACTTAGTGATGTGCGTTGTCTGTGGTCACACATTTGACTGCCATTTGCTTACTGCACCTGTGGGCTACTTGACTACAACTGGGAATGGGTGTGGTGTCTGTGCATTGCACCGTCTTCCCTGGCAACATCAGTGTAGGCAATGAGTCAGATGGCCTAGGTGTGTATGTGTTGTGTAGCCCTGGTGGTGTGTCTCCCTCATATGTGTCACGTTGCCTGTACTCACATGCCTGTGTTGTCCTTGCTGTTGCAGTTCGCATACACAGTGTAATTTTGCTGTTCATCATCCCCATAACAGCACCCACGTTGGAATCACGACAGAGGCAAGTATGGTGTATTATTGTGTTTATTGTGATACATCTGTGATAATAGTGCATAGGATGGATTGTGCTGTACATGAATCTTGCAATCCCAAGTTCCTAGATGAATAGAAAGTCCAGGTAGACAGGATCCCCAGTATCGGGGCCACAGTTGTCTGACACATTGTTCCAACTTGTACTCCCCATGCAATGTGTGGGAGTAGTGTTGCCATCAACAGGGTGAACAGTCTGTGCACAAAGGCGAAAATCCAGAACAGGTTCAGGCTTCCTGGGAGTTGCGCTTGGCCATCAGCCTCTCACTTTCCCCTCCTCGGACGACCCCTCTTCTTGGGGGGCCCTCAAGTGCAGGCTGCTGCGGTGCAGGGGACTCTCCGCCAGAGTCCTCCTCCCTCCCTGTGGCAGTTGCAGTTTGTTCGGTACCAGATGTTGTTGGCACACAGGGAGGTGTGGACTGGTTGCTGTTCATCTGGCGGAGGCATTGTAAAATGTCCCTGTGCACCGCCGTCATCTCATGTAGTACATCCCACTTGGACTCCACGCGGGTCATGTGGGAGTCCACACGTGACATGTGGGAGTCCACACGTGACATGTGTGACTCCACGTGGGACATGTGGGAGTCCAAGCGGGCATGATGGGCAGCCTGCTGCTGTTTGATGTCTCTGAGGAGCCCCACTACCTGGCTGAGCTCTCCGGTGCTGGACTGGTACGCATCAGCTATGCGTACCAGTTGTGGGTCTTCATGCACACCAGCAACGTCTGCAAGCAGCGACCTCTGTCTCCCACCCCTCCCACCACCCCTGCTGACATGTGCAGTGTGTGCAGTTGCACGCACAGATAACCCTGGTCCACCTTGGGGGTTGGTGGTGGTGGTGGTGTCCATGGCCCCAGGTTGGTCCAGGGTCACTGCGCTGGTGTTGTTCCTTATTCTGTCCATGTCGGCAGGGATGGTATTCGTGGTGACAGTCGTTGGAGGGGTGGGTGCAGGGGGTGCAGCTGGTGGACCTGCTGGTGCTGCAGCTGGTGGTCCTGCTGGTGCAGCATGTTGACTTGCACCGGATGTGCCAGGTTGTTCTTCATCGTCCGAGGAGGACAGAGGCTGTACGACGCCAGTGAGCTCGGCATCCTCTTGAGCCTGGGACTGGGACTCCTCAGCGTCTGCTGCTGTGTCCCTATCATCACCTGTTTTTGGGAGACACAAACAATGTATGTCATGTTTCTGCAGGCATCAGTGGTTGACACACCTGACAGTTGTGACTGTGCCTCGGGGTGCGGGCCTGTACATTGTATTGTCCTAAGTCGTCACAGTCAGGGGTTGATATTGGTGTGGCACATTGTCCTGCATTATTTGGGCATTTCTATGTATTCTCTGGGGTGTGAACATGGTCTGCATTGATTGTGTTTGGTTGACAGCCAGACCTCCTTCCCACCCACCCACCCACCCAGTCAGTTATCCCACCATGGAACGTGCTTGCATTGCAGGGAGTGTAAGTTGTCTCTCAGGATGTCAGTCAGTGGTGTCCTGCTGTTTGTTGGTGCACAGTTGGCAGCAGGGCCTTGTGCTCCCCACAGCAGTAGCCAGTGTCAGCCATCTTGTGAGTCCTTTTCCACTCCCTGTGATGTGAGCATGGTTCAGGGTGGTGTTGATGGGCCAGTTGTGAGGCTGAGCAATGTCTGTGACTACGACTCCCATCATGCTATTGCCTCCACCCCCTTCCCAGCATGCCCATGCTTCCTTCCTTTTGACTCTGCTTCCCTGTGGGGTGGGCTGGCTGTGCTGACAGGATGGCTGGGAGTGTTGTCCTGGCAGTTGTTTGGCTAAGAGTCCCAAGAGTGTCCCTGTGCTTCACACAACATAACCCAGGGTGGTGGTGCTTTGTGGGATCTTGTGTTAGGATGGAGGGCATTGCATTCTACCAGGTGGGTACTGTGGAGTTTGTGTTGGGGGGGGTGAGGGGAGGTGCTGGTGACTATGGTCAGTGCTGCAAGTCCCCCTTCCCACCCAGCCAGCCAGATATCCCACCATGGAACGTGCTTGCATTGCAGGGAGTGTAAGTTGTCTCTCAGGATGTCAGTCAGTGGTGTCCTGCTGTTTGTTGGTGCACAGTTGGCAGCAGGGCCTTGTGCTCCCCACAGCAGTAGCCAGTGTCAGCCATCTTGTGAGTCCTTCTCCACTCCCTGTGATGTGAGCATGGTTCAGGGTGGTGTTGATGGGCCAGTTGTGAGGCTGAGCAATGTCTGTGACTACGACTCCCATCATGCTATTGCCTCCACCCCCTTCCCAGCATGCCCATGCTTCCTTCCTTTGACTCTGCTTCCCTGTGGGGTGGGCTGGCTGTGCTGACAGGATGGCTGGGAGTGTTGTCCTGGCAGTTGTTTGGCTAAGAGTCCCAAGAGTGTCCCTGTGCTTCACACAACATAACCCAGGGTGGTGGTGCTTTGTGGGATCTTGTGTTAGGATGGAGGGCATTGCATTCTACCAGGTGGGTACTGTGGAGTTTGTGTTGGGGGGGTGAGGGGAGGTGCTGGTGACTATGGTCAGTGCTGCAAGTCCCCCTTCCCACCCAGCCAGCCAGATATCCCACCATGGAACGTGCTTGCATTGCAGGGAGTGTAAGTTGTCTCTCAGGATGTCAGTCAGTGGTGTCCTGCTGTTTGTTGGTGCACAGTTGGCAGCAGGGCCTTGTGCTCCCCACAGCAGTAGCCAGTGTCAGCCATCTTGTGAGTCCTTCTCCACTCCCTGTGATGTGAGCATGGTTCAGGGTGGTGTTGATGGGCCAGTTGTGAGGCTGAGCAATGTCTGTGACTACGACTCCCATCATGCTATTGCCTCCACCCCCTTCCCAGCATGCCCATGCTTCCTTCCTTTTGACTCTGCTTCCCTGTGGGGTGGGCTGGCTGTGCTGACAGGATGGCTGGGAGTGTTGTCCTGGCAGTTGTTTGGCTAAGAGTCCCAAGAGTGTCCCTGTGCTTCACACAACATAACCCAGGGTGGTGGTGCTTTGTGGGATCTTGTGTTAGGATGGAGGGCATTGCATTCTACCAGGTGGGTACTGTGGAGTTTGTGTTGGGGGGGGTGAGGGGAGGTGCTGGTGACTATGGTCAGTGCTGCAAGTCCCCCTTCCCACCCAGCCAGCCAGATATCCCACCATGGAACGTGCTTGCATTGCAGGGAGTGTAAGTTGTCTCTCAGGATGTCAGTCAGTGGTGTCCTGCTGTTTGTTGGTGCACAGTTGGCAGCAGGGCCTTGTGCTCCCCACAGCAGTAGCCAGTGTCAGCCATCTTGTGAGTCCTTTTCCACTCCCTGTGATGTGAGCATGGTTCAGGGTGGTGTTGATGGGCCAGTTGTGAGGCTGAGCAATGTCTGTGACTACGACTCCCATCATGCTATTGCCTCCACCCCCTTCCCAGCATGCCCATGCTTCCTTCCTTTGACTCTGCTTCCCTGTGGGGTGGGCTGGCTGTGCTGACAGGATGGCTGGGAGTGTTGTCCTGGCAGTTGTTTGGCTAAGAGTCCCAAGAGTGTCCCTGTGCTTCACACAACATAACCCAGGGTGGTGGTGCTTTGTGGGATCTTGTGTTAGGATGGAGGGCATTGCATTCTACCAGGTGGGTACTGTGGAGTTTGTGTTGGGGGTGGGTGAGGGGAGGTGCTGGTGACTATGGTCAGTGCTGCAAGTCCCCCTTCCCACCCAGCCAGCCAGATATCCCACCATGGAACGTGCTTGCATTGCAGGGAGTGTAAGTTGTCTCTCAGGATGTCAGTCAGTGGTGTCCTGCTGTTTGTTGGTGCACAGTTGGCAGCAGGGCCTTGTGCTCCCACAGCAGTAGCCAGTGTCAGCCATCTTGTGAGTCCTTCTCCACTCCCTGTGATGTGAGCATGGTTCAGGGTGGTGTTGATGGGCCAGTTGTGAGGCTGAGCAATGTCTGTGACTACGACTCCCATCATGCTATTGCCTCCACCCCCTTCCCAGCATGCCCATGCTTCCTTCCTTTTGACTCTGCTTCCCTGTGGGGTGGGCTGGCTGTGCTGACAGGATGGCTGGGAGTGTTGTCCTGGCAGTTGTTTGGCTAAGAGTCCCAAGAGTGTCCCTGTGCTTCACACAACATAACCCAGGGTGGTGGTGCTTTGTGGGATCTTGTGTTAGGATGGAGGGCATTGCATTCTACCAGGTGGGTACTGTGGAGTTTGTGTTGGGGGGGTGAGGGGAGGTGCTGGTGACTATGGTCAGTGCTGCAAGTCCCCCTTCCCACCCAGCCAGCCAGATATCCCACCATGGACTGTGCTTGCATTGCAGGGAGTGGAAGTTGTCTCTCAGGATGTCAGTCAGTGGTGTCCTGCTGTTTGTTGGTGCACAGTTGCCAGCAGGGCCTTGTGCTCCTCACAGCAGTAGCCAGTGTCAGCCATCTTGTGCGTCCTTCTCCACTCCCTGTGATGTGCGCATGGTTCATGGTGGTGTTGATGGGACAGTTGTGGGGGGGCAATATGTGTGACTGCGACTCCCATGATGCTATTGGCTACACTGACTTGGCCAGCATACACAGAATTCCTTCCTTTGAGTGGTCTTCACTGTGTGTTGGTGTTGTTGTGGTGGCTACATGTGTGGATGTGTGTGTTAGTTCTATTTGTGCCACTGCCTAGCTGTAGTTGTGGTTGTGTTTGTACATGTGTTGGCACAGTTGGATGTGACATTTTTGATGGCATGTGTTGTGTTTATCTGACTGACATACACATTTTGGGATGATTCTGTTCTAGTTGCTGTGTAATTGCTATGAGTGCATGGTTTGACTCTCCCCTTGACAGTGATGTGTGTGTTTTGTGGCAGTATATTGTGTACATTTGTTGTGTACTCACCAGGCTCTGGGATGTTCTCTAGTCCATATACGCTCACTGGCGGAAGGATGGCCCGCACCTTCTCCTCCCAGGGCCTGAGGTATATTGGCTTGGCAGGAGGGCCACTGCCGGTGTGTTGGCTGTTGATGTAGTCTTGCTTCAGCAGTTCCCGTACCCTCCTGCGCACGTCATACCACCTGTTCTGGATGTCGGTCTTTGTGCGCCGACATGGTGATTGGGCGTTCACCCTGTTGATGATCCTCTCCCACATCTTGGTTTTCTGCGACATGGGGGTCTGTTGGACCAATGTGCCAAACAGCTGTGGCTCTACCCTGAGGATCTCGTCTACTAGGACTTCCAATTCACAATCTAGGAACTTGTGATTCTTCTTGGGGGGCATGGTGATGGGTGGTGATGGTGGGTGATGTGTGTGTTGGTGTGCAGGTGAGGGTGTGTGGGTGTGTGTTGTGCTGGGTGTATGTGAGGTAGGTATTTGTTGGTGTGCTGCTGGTGTGTGGCTTGTGTGAGGGATGAGCTGTGGGTGTGTGGTTGCTTTCTCTTGGGTGCTGGCAGTGGAATGGCATTTGCAAAGGCTCATGGTAGTGATTTGTGTCCTTTATATAGGTGGAGTTGTGGGTGTGTCTTTGTTCTCTGTCCCCACCCCCCAGTATTTATTGGCTTGGTAATTGCTTGTTTGGCCTTTTTTGGTTGATTTTTCCTTTGTGCTGTTTGTGTATGTTGGAAACGTTCTTGTGACCGAGTCGGACCCTGCATTGGTCTCGTACGGTGTTTTCCGTTTCGTTCACGCTGTGTTTGTGCAGTTTTGTATGCTGCGTACGCGTCGGTCGCGGTGTATTGTGTTGCTTCGGCTCGGTTTTGTATGCGTGTCGGTCGTACGGCTTGTCCTCCGTCCGACTCGGTCGTGTTTTCGCGCCTTGCATCGTACTTTGCGGGTTGGAGTTGGCGGGTACGATTCGGTCGGATTTGTTCCGGGTGCGTGTCGGTCGGTTGGATTCGCGTGTTTTTCCGGCCGGATTGCTATTTTCCGAGCGGCTCGGTCGGTCGGCTTGGTTTCCTGACGTGTCGGTCGGATTTATCGCGGCTTGCATCGTACTTGGCGTGTCGGGCGCCACTGGTACGTGTCGGTCGGTAATTTTTCCGGCTCCGAGTCGGTCGGTGCTTTTTCCGGCCCGAATCGGAATC